>SKCR01042422.1:0-110963 GCA_019454045.1 Zanthoxylum bungeanum
CCCGGCTCATGGGTGGGTTTCCCTAACACCTTCGTATGCCTCTTAGAAGTGTACTAGCACTGGATCTTGCCCTAAAATCCACAATAAAATCCTCCATCATTGACGCCATTTGAGGCAGTCCAGCAGCCCCTTGGGCGTGACTTTGAGAAGAAAAGGAGATGGATGAGAGATTAGGTTAAGGGAAAATGGTGTCAAACATTTCACTTATATATTTCCAAAAATACTAAAGTAATTACCATTTATTTTATGCTTTCTAAAAACAATAAAATAAATGTAATAATGTTTACTTTATTCTTTTACCCTTGGTAAAAGGTGAAAAGGAAAAGGCTTTCACTTTTCCAAAAAGTTAAGTCTTTTCCCCCCAAAATTTCCTCCAAATTTTAAAGGTGAAAGTCAAAGAGTCAAAGTTACTTTTCCAAAAAGTGATTTGACTTTTATGACTTGCGATTGTGATTTGCGATGTGACTTGCGGCATGTGATTCAAAATCGACGTAACTTCGCAAACACATTCCGAGCTCGGTTTCGATAATTCTAAATTAACGATTTTCTCGATGCCTCGTTAATAAATCCAATTTACTAATCACGTCGCTCGAGAATTAATTCTAAATTAATTCAAGTGCCCGAATTAAAATCTAAGTTTAATTCCTAATCGAAATCCAATTTCTTTTAATATATCGAATATACTATTTATCGATAATTCCAGATTAATCGTTCTCTCTCTTTAAATTGATATTTATCCTAGATAAAATATCTCCGCAATTAATCCCAGATTAATTTTCTCTCTCTTCTAATTAATCCCAGATTAATTAAAGTGCGAGTCATACGTCATCGGTGTCATTGGGAAGCGACCCATGAGATCTCCGGATATGTTGGCAGTAAATTCGGTTATCGGACTATCCGAACACGTACGTACCAAGTACTACATTTTACCGATTCACGAGACAAGGTTGGCTCTAGCAAAGCGCCATGCCTACCCATTCCTCGGAAATATCCTTACAGGAATATATTGATCTGTATCAGGCGTAGTCTACATCGTATAGTGCATATCGATCTAGTATCGGATGGTCACGTGCTAGGCTTGGGGCTGGAGTCGTGTCTGCCCCGTACGAAGCACATGTCGGATGTCTGGTAACTAGTCTCTATAATCGGATATACATGACCTAGTCAATATCCCGATGGCCGCGCAGCACTTAAGAGCACTAATACCGTATCCTATGTGACATCATCTCCACTATGACTGGAGTGATACTTCCGTCTTGACATCACACCAATACTCTACGATTCTTAATATACCCAGTATTGGCGTACACAGAACCGGTTAAAGCCCTGGATGACCTAAACCAAAGTATATTGATTGTCGTAAGTATTAGCGGTGCAAGTCTCAGGTTAAGACCAAATACACCTACCCTGATTTCGGACTCCCATAGACACATAGTCATACTACCAATGGGATTCCGAGGGGGGGTCTATCCAGAGCGAAGCTGTTTCCCGTACTATCGGTGAAACACAACTCCTACTACACTTGCATAAGTATCCAATACTTAAATATATGAGAACTATGCCCGTTATGCCCTCACAACGTGCACAAGTGCAATACTAGTCTTTTTACGCATTACCGATGTCCAATCTCGATAATACTCTGACTAGGGATATTTAATGATTAATCCTTTGTGGACTGATACTGTCTCATATCATTCTCAATCCAGGGACTAATCATAGGGACCTCCTATCATTTATATATCTAAGGTGATCTAATCACAAATGATAAGATAGCAATCTCCTTTGTCACATAGTTAATTTGTAAACAAACACCATGATCTGTACAAATAGTGACGCTATGGGTCATAATTGTCCACAGTTAGCACTCAGACAACCAACATCATCACCGCGGCACTCTAGGTATGGAGACGCAACCGTGACGCCCTAGATACGGGGTTTAGCATTATCAACTCAGCACAGCAGGCAGACCAGGGTGACAGCTGGCGAGCCAGGTAAGTAAATGCATTGCACGTACTTTGATAGGATTGCCATTGTCACACATGCACAAGTCCCATCAAAGTGGGGGCGACTGTAGGCATTGTATTTTTACACATAGCCCAATGATGAGTCTCGTATGGAGGCAACTACTTTTTAGTCATGAAAGCGCGGGGGAAACGGATGTTGGAGGGTTAAAGTTGGAAAAATAGAATTTGTGATGGATTTAATCTCGTTGTTTTCGCTTCGGTTGCTTGTTATACCTCCGTTTCTAAGCTCACCTTAGGCCGAAAACTCCCATAGACCCCATACCTAACCCAAACCAAGCCCAAATACCCAAGTCAACCCAAGTCAAACCAAGTCAAACCAATCCATGCCCAAAGGATGTGATTCACGCCCAAAGCCCCTTTATTTAGGTATATGCATATTTATCACATGTTTAAATCTTGTAAATCCTTACCTAAATAAAAGAAATCAAATCAAATCCCTACCAAATCAAATCCAATCCCAAATCCTAATTAGGAGATGCATTCCTTATTAGAAATCAATTAGGAGATTCCTTCCTAATCTAATTAGGAAGTCTTCTCTCTTTGCCTATAAAAAGAGGCCTTCACCCCCCATTCAAAACCTAGCTCATACACCTCTCTCACACGCCTAAAGCACTCTCATAAGCCTCCATTGCACGCCCAGCATCCCCCTGAAGCCTCCATTGCCGCACCTTCAAGATCCAATAGCCTCCATTGCCGCATCTTCCCTCCATCATCACACCCTTCACGCCCAAGCCCTAAACTTAACCCTCCATTGCCGAGTTCCAGCCCCCATTCACAGCCCTAAAACACCCTCAAATAAACCTTATTCACAGCCCTAAAGTCGCACTAAACACCCTCCAAAACAGCCCCATTCCCAGCCCCAAAACAGTCCCTGAAAACACCCCACTGCACCTGTGAACTGCCGCAGTTCACCTTCTGTTCTGGTCAGTTTTTGTTGCGTCCTTAGCCCACAAAACAGTCCTAAAATCACCTAAACACTATCCCAAAAACCTCCAAAGTTTCTCTAAAAGATCCTTACAAACGCACCCCCTAAGCCTTCAAAATCACCCAAAACAGTCCACTAAACGCCTGAAACAGCGACCTGAAATAGAACAGCGAAACAGCAGCGAAATGGATTTAAAACAGCAGCCCAAGCATCAAAACAACGAGGGAAAACATTGAGTAGACGAGTTGGAAAAGCATCGGATCAATCTCCCTTCCCACGGACGTGTAACGCCCTTTCTTAGACGGCAAAAGAGGTTAGACCTGAGGGCACCTTTTTACTTATCTTCTTTATCTTTGTTTTATTTATTTTGATATATGATTGCATGAGACTCGTTTGAAGCATGATGTGTGATTGTTGGATGAGGGGATATGTGTTCCCTTTTGTGGTATATCGGATGGAAAACCGGACGTAAATTCCATAGCCGATTCCGAATGGACGGTAGTATGGTCTGCACTCGGGATACAATGCCACGTACCACTTAAGATACACGTATCTCGTCTCATCCTAACTTGTATTTGAGCATGTTATAGACTTTAGATTATTTGTTTATTATTTAAAGCATGGTTTAATTTAGTTTGTTATTTATTTGTTAAAGCATGTTTAGGTTGTTCATTATGCATGTTCTTAGTTTATGATGCGTTTGGGTAATGATTTATGCATGTTGATTTAATGGTTCAATATGCTTGTTGTGTTACATTGCGTGGAATTATTTGGATGAAAGCATGTTAGATCTAAGTACCCTTGAGCATGAATGTTGAATAGATTCGGTTAGTTTATTGCACAAATTATATCATCACAAGTGACATAAGTAAGGGACCATTCCGAACCCAACGGTTTGAGGTCTTCCCTTGCGAGGGGTGAGTGCGGCCTTAAATCTTTGTCCCGGTTCGCACCGGGTGGCGACTCCATGTTATTTTGTACTTCCCAACTAGGCCGCGAGCCTAGAACAGCGTCACCCAGGTTCTGTTGTCTACAAGTATGTTACTTGGTTCTTAGGCATGATTTAGCCTATTTGGTTGTTTATTTTCAAGCATGATTAATCATTTTGTTTTGCGTTTGGAATTTGCATTATGTTTAGGTTGTTCTTTGTTTTCCGCATTATATGATCGAAGCATGTTCATGAGATTGCCGTGTGCTATTGCATTTTTGCCGTTGTGATAATTACTTTCGTGCATGTGAACTTAGAAGCATAATTATCCTTGGAAATATGTTGCTTAGGCTTGGTTAGATTATTGCAAAAATCATTTTATTACAAGTGGCATAAGTAAGGGACCATTCCGAACCCAACGGTTTGAGGTCTTCCCTTGCGAGGGGTGAGTGCGGCCTTAAATCTTTATCCCGGTTCACACCGGATGGCGACTCCATTATTCTCCGGTTTAGTCCCCCGCGGGCTACTTCGTACTCCCAACCGGGCCGCGAGCCCGGGACAGCATGCGTCGCCAAGTTCCTGTGTCCCACAACCTTCCACACCTTAAATTTTTCAAACACTTCTTCTTTGGATTTGAGTACATAAACCCAAACCTTTCTGGAGAAATCATCAATTAGAGACAGAAAATATTTTCTTCCACTGAGAGAAAGCACTTGAGCAGGCCCCCAAAGATCAGAATGCACATAGTCTAATACTACATTTGACTTGTGTACACCCTTTGGGAATTTACTTATATGTGCTTTACCAAAAATACAGTCTTCACAGAACTCTATAGCATCAACCTTATCTCCACACAAGAGTCCTTGTTTGCTCAACTCTTGCATACCCTTCAGACTCATATGGCCTAGCCTCAACTGCCATAACTTGGTTTTATCCAATTCTGAAGTTGCTGTCATTGCAGCATTTACTGATATGGCTGAACCAGTTAGTACATACAGCCCATTCCTCTTTTCACCCCTCATAACAATCTGTTGGGGTTGGTGCTCAGAGCGCCAATCCGGGTCGTATTTATGTCTGATTCATGAATACGAACATCCCCTTATTCCATAATATTACTTATTTATGGTTGCACCTCTTGTTCTTATATACGTATTCGATCTGATTACGATTAGATTGAAACTAAATGTGGTTTAATGATATGTATAATTAGACAAAGGCCCGATAATATATAATGCAGTACACAATTACAAAGTTAGTTTGTAATTGACATTGGGAAGTGTCACTGCTATATGAATATTATCAAACATAGTTCCTGGTCAAGATTTGCTAACACGGGTCGGTTAGTCAAATCCGTTGAGACCATTACATGTCGTATATCGAGACTTGGTCCGATGGTTTATCCCAATGAACCATGAGTCTATGGAGACTCGTATAGACGTGTAGGTGTTTATAATGGATAAACACTGAACGACTCACCGAAGATTCTTAATGGATGGTACACCAACGTCAATAAGAATCTTCTCGGGTTGAGTAGCATAGTGGTCCTTCGACTTGAGACACCACTGTGGATATATGAGACATCCCCACACTTAGATGGCAGTCACGTCACCGATCTATTTAGATCAGACCTCCGCCTGTTCGTTGGGTGTGGATCGATCCTCAGGATATCCTGTGTGTGTCAAGATAGGATCCGTCAGTTCTGTGTATAGAGCATAGGTAGTCCATATATAATTACCAGTCTGTTAAATCTGTGGCCACAGTATACTTCGAAATAAGTTCCGATTGTTATTTAGAGATTGCTAATGAATACGTCGACGGGATAATACCTATAGAGATTTGACGTTTACATCTATATCTCTGGGATTATCCGGATACTGTGACGGAGAGATTATACGATTATAGTATGCAATGACCTCGACCTGTATGATTCAGCTAGATTATCCGTGATCGTCATAATCTACGGGTGGATAGATTATGCACATGAAATTCGATTTCGTGATGGATATACCTGAATCTAGAGAGTCTCAATAATGAAACATACTCGTAGAGCACTAAGGCAACTTTTGTGAAAAATGATGATTATTTACAAATCGTTTAAACGTTAAACGAAAAATACATGCGAACGGGCTGAACCGTCATTTCCTAATTAATGTGTATTTGTATTTAATATATGATATTATTAAATACACATTAATAAATAGTCAAATAAAGGTATTTGACAAATATCATTAATATATGTATTTGAGATATTTAAAGTAAATATAATACATATATTTGAGATATTTGTATTAAATTAATTATTTAATTATTTAATTGTTAAATGATTAATATAATTAAAATATAAATATATCATCAAATGATAAAGTTAGGAAATGATTATAAGTGTAAATGTTTGACTTTATACTTAAAGGAAAAGGTTGTCAAAATGGTTTTGACTTCTTAAGATATTTGTTTTTAAATTGTTTAAAAATTGAAAATTTAATTCCTTTTCTTTTTCTCAATTTCGGCCAACACCCTTAATTAAATATAATGGTTATATTTTTGAGTTGCAATTGTTGACTTGCTTTATTCATTTAAATTGTTTGATGATTAAAGTAACAAGTTGATAAAGTAACTTTAATGAAACAAAATAATATCTAGATATTATTTCTTCACAAAATTTCGGCCAAGGGCTAATGTTGTTGAAGTATATATTGTTTCATTTATTTTAGGGTTTTATTAACCTTTTCACTTTATCAAAACTCCATTAAAACAAGGCAAAGAAGGTAGAGAGAAAAGAAAAGAAAAACAAGGAAAAGCTTGGGATTTAGTAAGTATTTCCAACCTTCCATTAGAGAGTAATTTGTTCCTCTTGTTGCGGGCAACATCTTGTGATGTTCTTGAGTTTTTCTATTCTTTTGTACTTTTGATGGATAAAAGTTTGATGAAGGTGATATGCATGTATGATGTTGGAAGTTTATTACTAGTGTAGTAATAAGCATTCTTTTAAGGTTTTAGAACCTTGTTGCCATTCTAGAGTTATTGACCCACTCTTAAATGACCTAGAATTGTTCTATAGTTGTTTCATTTTGTTTAGACTTTGATTGGATGGAAGAAAGATGATTGAAGTGTTAGATTTAACCAATTTGGTCTAATTTGTCCAATTGAAGAAATTGAAAAATTAGGGTTCATGACCAATTCCAAATTTTGGGTTTTCATATATGTTGTGTATTTGGATGTGTATATGATGCATATAAAGTTTCATGTTCATTGGATTACATCTTGATGTGTTTTGATGCATGAAATGACAAAGTGCACAAATGGCACACCTTGGAGGTGCTCTCGGCCAAGGATTAGATTTTGGGGATTTTTGGTGCTTTTGTGTTTTGATGTTTTGAACATGCTAAGTTCATCTTAGAAATGATTTAGAATCATTCAAAATTGATTAGATCAATTTCGGACTAAAATGGACAAAATACCAATGTAAGGGCATTTCGGTAAATTCACTTGAATATGATTCATTTGAATTTTATTTCATAATTTGATTATTGGATAATTAAATAAATATGTTTATTTAATTAATCCGAGAAAAATTTTTGAAATCGAAAAATTGATTTTCCACCGCTTCCGCTGCGTTACCGGATTCTGCCCTAAAAACCCCTACACAATCATCCCATCCTTCATCACTATTATCGCTCCTTTATCTGACTTAAAGAAGTGTTGTGAGGCATACAACATGCCCAAAGAGATTAGATTTCTCTTTAACTCAGGCACATGTCTCACATTAGGTAAAGTTCTTGTGATCCCATCAAACATCTTAATGTTGACAGACCCAACACCAACTATTTTACATACACCATTATTTCCCATAAGCACCTTACCACCATCTATGGGTTTATAATGATGAAAGAATGATCTATGAGGGCACATATGAAAAGAACAACCTGAATCAAGTACCCACTGACCTTCTGTATTATCATTCGTGGCAATCAATAAATCTGCACTCTGATAGCCATCATCAGATGACTCATCTAATGCCACAGCTGCATCACCAGAGCCCTCTTGCCCCTCCTTCTGCTTCCTATCTAAACAATCTCTGATGTAGTGTCCATGTTTCTTACAGTAGAAACACTTTCTTCTCTTCTGTTTTTCTTTGGCTGATTCTTGATTCTTTACTGGTTTATTGGCCTGCTGTTTTGGCTTTTGATTATACTTCTTTCTTTCAGACTTTGCCTTTACTGTTAGTCCTTCACCAGAACCCAGATCTTTGCCATCAGACCTCTTTTTTAACTCTTTTGAATTTAACTTCGACTTAACATCTTCCATGGTCAATGTATCTCTCCCATAAAGCATTGTATCAACAAAGTTTTCATAAGAGTCAGTGAGGGAACTCAGTAACAATAGCTTTATCTTCATCATCAATCTTCACCTCAATGTTTTCAAGATCCAATATAATCTTGTTAAAGCTATCTATGTGTTATTTGATGGACATACCTTCAGTCATTGCAAACGTGTACAGTTTCTTCTTCAGATACAGTCTGTTTGCCAATGATCTTGTCATGTATAACGCCTCGAGTTTCCTCCAAATACCCCCATCAGTCTTTTCTCCAGAGACTTCCCTCAACACCTCATCACCAAGGCTCAAGATCAAAGCACTATGTGCTTTCTTGAGGATCTCATGTTTCTGTGCTTCAGTGAGGGAACTCATAGGTCCCTTCGAATCATCATTTCCCTCATCAAGAGCATACTCCAGTCCTTGATGAACCATTAGGGCACGCATCTTCAACTTCCAAAGAGTGAAGTCACCCTCATTGGTGAACTTTTCAATATCAACCTTTGACATGGACATAGCCTAAACCTTCCAACAAGGCTCTGATACCAATTTGTTAGGATTTAGTCACTTCTTGACAAGAATCTTGGATCAAGACTCTGATTCTTGAAGCAGAAACAAATGCAGTAAATGAAATAAGAAAGAAAGAAGAAAAATGCTGATACAAGGATCAGCAAATGATCACTGTTTTGGGGAAAATTTGGGCACTCTCTTTATTGAACTTCTTGGAACAAAATACAAGAATCCAGAGAAGAATTATCAAGCTTTACACTTCAACAAAGAACAAAGAAAAGGAAGAATGAAATACTGATACGTTGCCTGCAGATCTGAGCACCTCTCAGCTATATACTTAGCTGGGAAACTGATTCAACATAAATAACAGAATTCTGTTTTAGGCAGCCTGTACACATCAGCAAGCCAATCTTCACTCAGCCCCCTCATCAAGATGCTTTTGACACAATCACCCACTAACTACATGACTTTCTTATTTTTGTTCCTCTTGTGTCAAACCAATCTGCACACTAACAATATATATATATATTATGGATGTATAATGTCACAATCGCACATGTACGAAGGTAACGACATAGAGGAAGAAGAAAATAATGACGAAAATATGGATGATGAAGAAATTTATGAAGCCATTTACTGTTCAATTATGGCAATTTATTCCATAATGCATGTGTTAAATCAGTTTTTGTTTATGATGCGTGGTGAACATATTGAACGTCCATTAACTCGACGGCGAATTACTACCATTGGATATGACTATTTCATATGGTTCTATTTCATATGATTTTATTATCTGTTATTGTTGATGCAAATGTCCACAGCTTGAACCAATTGACTTTCATTAGCTTTTTTTTATTTATGGTTCCATTGCATATAATATCTATTTAAAAAAAAGGAAAAAAAAAATCTATATGTAGTCCTTTAAAATCTTACAAATTCTTATGATATAAATCTTTTAAAATCTTATAAGTAAAAAATCTTTATTAAAAAAAATGTCATAAAATCTTATAAGTCATTAATTCTTTAAATGTCTTTTAAAATCTACTGGACTTATTTATCGATAAATAGTCTTTTAAAATCTCAATTGAATACACCCCCTAAAATTCTCCAATCACTTCAAATAAATCAAGTCTTTTTATTTTTACTCAAATTGTTATTTTATTTTACTAAATATATTTCTTGTGGATCGATCCCGGACTTACCGATTATTTTATTACTTCAACAATCCCAAATAACAAACATTGATTGATGATATTTTATACAAGAAAAAAACTCAGTCAAAATTGAAAAGAAAAAAAAGAATGCTTGCAGTTTCGAGAAAACAACAGTTTAGAACTTTTGTGTATAAGGATTAACTGGAAGCTGTGTTGCATGTATTAATATTATCCTTACAGTCGTCAGTGAGATCGTTGAAAGTTTAAATCTGCATTTTCCCTTTCAAGAATACTTCTGTATCAACTGACGCTCTCATGTAGCTGTCAAACTCCCTTGTTAAGCTTCATTGTTTCAGAGTACCACTCGCTGTTCTCACTCCAAAGATCCTTCTACTCATCAAGAAAATGGGTGGAGTACTTGTCCTTTAAAGGGTCGAAGAAGGATGTGTCAGGTTCATTAGTTGCAATATAGACATTCCTTCCGTCTTCAATCTTGTCCCCCAAGGTTGAGATAAGTGCACCAGGGGAAGTATCTGCATCAAGATTTGGCCAGAGCTCTTTGTTCCTAGCCTTCTCCTCTCTCTCTCTCTCAATGTGAACTGCATCATAATCCCAATTCAATCTTGATGCGATTGCGGACTCTATATCCAACAATCTTCTCGACTTCCAGAGCATATGCCATGGCCTTTGAACAATAGATTCTGTCTCCCCTTCACATACCCTGTACCAGTAATTATCTGGCTCAACAGATCCAAATTTCCTCATAATCAAAGAATCCTTCACCTCAGAAAGCTTCATTGGGGTGACGCGAAAATCTTTCCTTTCCTCATCTTGATTGGTTGAAGTATACATCGAATTCAAACAAATAGTCAAATCCATAACCAGTGTTCGGTTCAAGTACTGTGCTTCACCCAAAGCACACAAGAAGCTCCACAAGAAATGATTCATGCTCTTACACCTGTCTCCGCCACCTGTATAAATCAAGTACTTCCCATGGCTAAATGAATTCTCTGACTTGACCACAGGGAGAGTATCATTAACAGTTTCCCCGACTAACAGTAAGCCTGCATTATCCTTCACAGGCATTTTCTCGAATCCAGGCTTCTGATTCCTCTTCTTCTTTTTCCTTGCGTTCACACCCGAATGATAATCCCCAATACTCACCACACTAAGTGTACAATTCTCAGACCTAGTAATTGTAAACCGTCGATAATCCTTATAAAAAGCAGCCGTAAACCGCCATGCCATATCACAAATACTATCACTATCCCCACGAACTGCCTTCCCAAACTGGTAAAAGTGCATGATGTCTTTAAAATGATCTATCGCCTTGCTCATCAATAAATGAAACACTTCCGGGTCTGTACAATCAATAGGACTATCCACATTTCCCTCACAATTAGGCACCGTTTCTGCTACACTCTCCTCCTTATACTCCACATCAGTTGCATTAATAAATGTAGCAACTACAGTTTGGTTCAGGGTCATGAATTCCTCCCCGGTTTTAACAACCGTGTCATCAGATTTAAAAGTGGCATTTGATTGTGATGTCAAAAATGAGGTGATCTTTGTTGATGGGTGAAAGAGTGGATCCTCATGTTCATACGTGGCAGCAATAACAGTGAAGATTAACACTCGAACTGTTAGGAAACATAATTCCTAATATATTTACATGTTTGTCCTCTTATGATCTAACCATACATGTATTACTAGTCCTAGATTTATTTACAAACTAATTAAAATAAATCTAAGTTAATCACATTACAATTGCATACCTTTAAACTTGTAGAGACCTCTTAATCAAACTTAATTGATTGCTTAACTCAATAAGCAAATGATCTTATTCATAGGAGGGAAACCAAGTCACTATGTAATCACATGCATTGATTACTATTAATCACATTATTAGGATGCATAATGACTTTCTCTAACCCTTCCAAAAATGTTACCATCATGGGTGTACCATATGTTCCCCACTTAATATTTTACTAATTGTTGTTACTTAACAACTCTTGTTGTTACTTAATTATTTGATTAACAACTCTTGTTGTTACTTAATAATTTCCAACATGAAATTATTATTAATTGTTGTAATTTAACAACACCAAATAATTCCCAATTAACAACAATTTTCAACATCTCCCACTCACATATGATGGGATCAACAATTTTTATTATCTCTACAAGAATAATTCATACTTTGCAATTGTGTCGTGCGACCAGCATACTTCGAGAGCTCATTTGCTATACATCTGTTATGAATATATAGCCGCTCGAAAAATGGATAGAACCATAGTGGATTATGTATGCAGTATCCTCGATCATTTATCACATTAAATCTCTCTCGATCTCTTTTCGAATGTAATATTTATTTTGTATTCACAATCATGTTTGATCACATAGAACAACATAATTGGTCGACCAGTGAATACAATCTAATGTGATATTACTCATATAATGATTTTTCTCCTTTCTCGAATCTCTCAACCTTGATTCAATTCACTTTTCCAAAGATGTCCTTTCGGATCGAATCTCTCATGATCCTTCAGTAACACTCCAAGATAGTGATCATCAAATCTAAGTTTTAAGAAGCAGACAATAGTCTAAAGGGTACAATGTGAGATTGAAATAATCTCAAGGGTCTCACACAATATCAAGACTGAGATCTTTACTTGTATTACCTTCAATAGTCGCAAATGTACACATGATATGAAAATATGTGCTACGGTATTCTCTCTTTTCCCATGGAGCGCATGTCTCATAAAATACCGTACAGATTATAGTTCAGACAAACACAATGTCTAACTCATATCTGACATTAAGACTTATTCACCTTAGGTCATATCAAAGAGAAAGTGACCTCATAACGACATTACTTAATTTTCAAGCTTGAGCTCTCTAAATTATCACTCAGATAATTAGCTTAAAAATTTATCTCATCTCCCATTAACACAAATTAATGGAGGCGATTGCCCGTGTGAGAGGGCCAATCATTCACTTGTCCGACATACTTCTCATACTAACTAATAGTATATTTGTTTAAACATGTATCAACATAATAACATGTAAGCATTGAACACAAATATCAATGAGTATTAACATTAGTAAATATTATTTGGGAAAAATACATATCATAATATGTAAGCACATTAACATTTACGCAATCCCTGAGTTTTTACATGTCTAACAAAGACATCTCTAGAAACAGGCTTGGTCAATGGATCTGCTACCATTTCTTGCGTAGAAATGTACTTCATGTTTACCTCCTCTCGTGCAACTATGTCTTTCACAAAGTTATATTTGGTATCTATATGTTTCGTTTTACAATGGAATTTTGGGTCTTTTTTGTAGGTTATCGCTGCTTCACTATCACAGTTAACTAATACTGGACCAGAAGCTTCATTTGACATACCCAAATGATCCAAGAACCTTTTCAACCACACAGCCTCTTATACTGCTGATGAAAAGACCACAAATTCAGCCTCCATTATGGATAAGGCTATACAAGACTGTTTCTTACTGCTCCATGAAATGGCACCATTGTTTAGCAAGAAAACAAAACCGGAGGTATATTTTCTTTCATCTAAATCTCCTCCCCAGTCAACATCAGTATAGCCTCTCAATTGCAGATCATTTCCTTGATAACACAATGAGTAATCAGCTGTCCCTCTCAGATACCTAAATATTCTTTTAACTTATTTCCAATGTACTAGTCCTGGATTGGATTGGTAGCTACTTACCATTCCAACAGCAAAACAGATATCAGGTCTTGTACACAACATTGCGTACATTAAACTTCCAACAGCATTTACATAAGGAACTTTATTCATTTGTTCCTTTTCATGTGGAGTTTCAGGACACAATCTACGACTCAAAGCTTCAGTTCTTGTGATAGGAGTATCAATGGGTTTGCAAGCCTGCATTTGGAAGCGTTCAAGAATTTTCTTTATATATGACTCCTGTGAAAGAGATAATAAATTCTTTGAACGATTTCTTGAGATCTTAACCCCAAGAATATATGCAGCTTCACCCATATCTTTCATCTCGAAGTTAGATGATAACCATTCTTTAATGTGTTTTACAAACTCCTTATCATTTCCGGCTATAAGTATATCATCCACGTACAAAGATAAGATAATGAACTTATCTTTATCTCTCTTGGTGTACACACAATGATCCTCATCTATCATTATGAAATCATTCGAAATGATTGTATTGTGGAATCGTATATACCATTGTCTAGATGATTGCTTGAGACCATATATAGACTTTAAAAGTCTACATACTTTCTCCTTTTCATTTTCTTTTATGAAACCTATTGGTTGTTCCATGTAGATTTCTTCATCAAGTTCTACATTGAGAAAAGCAGTCTTTACATCCATTTGATGTAATTCTAGATCCATGCTTGCTACTATAGCCAAAATCAAGCGAATTGAGGTAAACCTTACAACGGGTGAAAAAGTCTCTTCGTAGTCAATTCTTCCTGTTGTGTATACCCTTTTGCTACAAGCTGTGCTTTATATCTTTTGATATGCCATCGGTATTACGCTTTATTTTAAGAACCCATTTGTTCTTGATAGATTTGTGTCCTTTGGGGATCAACCAATTTCCAAACTTGGTTGGACCTCATTGACTCCATTTCTTCTTCCATTGCTTTCATCCATTTTTCTTTAGCAAGACACTAAAGATCTTTTTTTATGTTTCTAGGTTCTTCATCCTCTTGAGGTAGAATCATAAAGATTTCTCCTTCGATATCGAAACGACGTCGAAGAATGCCTATACGATTACTACGCCGTAATTGGGATTCTAGTAGTGGAACTGATTCCTCACTTTCCATATTATTCCAATTTGGATCGTGTACATTGCTCCCACTTGGATTATGTACATCACTCACACTCGGATTGTTGGATAATATGACCCATAGCGTCACTATTTGTACAGATCATAGTGTTGTTGTACAAATTAACTATGTGACAAGGAAATTGCACTCTCATCATTTGTGATTAGATCACCTTAGATATATAAATGAAGAGAGGTCCCTATGATTAGTTCCTGGATTGAGAATGATATGAGACAGTATCAGTCCACGAGGGATTAATCATTAAATATCCCTAGCCGGAGTATTATCGAGACAGGACATCGATAATGCGGAATAGGCTAGTATTGCACTTGTGCGCGTTGTGAGGGCACAACGGCATAGTTCTCATATATTTAAGTATTGGATACTTATGCAAGTGCGATAGGAGGTTGTGTTCACCGATGGTACGGGAAACAGCTTCGCTCTGGATAGACCCCTCGGAATCCCATTGGTATTATGACTATGTGTCTAGGGGAGTCCGATATCAGGGTAGGTGTATTTGGTCTTAACCTGAGACTTGCATCGCTAATGCTTACGACAATCAATATATTTTGGATGAGGTCGTCTAGGACTCTAACCGGTTCTGTGTACGCCAATACTGGGTATATTGAGAATCGTAGAGTGTTGGGTGTGATGTCAAGACGGAAGTATCACTCCAGTCATAGTGGAGATGATGTCACGCAGGATACGGTATTAGTGCTCTTAAGTGATGCGCATCCAATCGTGATATTATGACTAGGTAATGAATATCTGATTATAGAGACTAGTTACCAGACATCCGACATGTGCTTCGGACGGGGCAGACACTTATCCAGCCCCAGCCCTAGCACGTGACTATCCGATACTGGACCGACATACGCAATACTTGGTATACTACGCTTGATATAGATCTTAATATTCTTAGATGGATATGTCCGGAGAATTGGGTAGACCTGGTGCTTTGCTAGTAGTCGACCTTGTCTCGTAAATCGGTAGAACGTAGTACTTGGTACGTACGTGATTCGGATACGCCGACGACCGTATTTACTGCCAATATATCTGGAGATCTCATGGGTCGCTTCCCGATAATCCACCGATGACGCACAACTCGCACTCTTGAATAATCTGGGATTATATAGAAGAGAGAGAAAATTAATCTAGGATTAATTACGGAGATATTTTATCTGGGATAAAATATCGTCTAGAGAGAGATAACGATTAATTTGGAATTAATCGGTAAATTAATATATTCGATATATTGAACGAAATTGGATTTCGACGCAGAATTAAAATTAGATTTTAATTCGGGCGAACGAATTAATTTGGAATTAATTCGTTAGCGATGTGAATAGTGAATTCGCTAGGCGTAATCATTTAATTACGACGCAACGGAAAGTTCGTTAATTTGGAATTAGCGAACCCGCGCCCGAGTGTGATTGCGAGCGCATTCGTATTTCGAATTCGAGTGCGGCGTCGCAAGTCGCATCAAGCGTCAAATCATTCGTCACATCAAGCGTCAAATCAAATGTCACTTTGATTGATGTGATTGATTGATTGATTGACAAAGACAACTTATGACACTTTGAGTGATGTAAGTTGTTGGAATAGTAATAGTTGTTGGAAAGTTAATTTGATTGACTTTTTGAAAGCCAAAATTGTGTATATCCTTTAATATATTTTAGAAAATATATAAGGTAATTATTTTACACTTTCAAAACAACTAATACACAATTTCTTTCTCTCTCAATTTTGCTCTCTTCTTCTCTCACGCCCAAGCTTAAAAGCTCACTGGTTTTGAACCATTTTGGCGTGACTTTGAGGGAAGCAAGAGTTGGGTTTTCATGGTGAAAATCCAAGTGCTAGCACACTACGAGTCTTGCGAGGGTGGTAGGGAGGTTCACCCATGAGCCAGGATCCGTCGGACGAGGCTTGGAGCTCCGTTTTGCTTCTCAAAAATTCTGTTTTGCGAGGCAGTTCACTGCTGCAGTTCAGGCGTGAAAACAGTGGGCTTTTTGGCTTGATTCGCCTTCAAATCGACTCAACCGATCGATGTGAGTATTCGCTACCTCCATTGATGTGTTCACACATGATTTTCATTGCTTGTTTGATCTTGGGACCTAGAATAAACCTAACACGGATCACGTAAATGAGACTCGTGTGATACAAATTCATCATTTTGAGATTCATGTGAAATAGATTCATCATGTTTTCTCAAATTTCTCTCATCACTCCCACTTGAATTAGGTAAACCTGAGTGTTCACCAATCATGTGATCCATGTGATCTTGAGTTTCATATAGAGATAAATCTTGACCTATCTCTCCCTGCTTAGGAAAATCATTTTCTAAAAATGTGATATCTCATGATTCAAATTCTGTCACGCCTCCACTTTCATGTTCACCTATGCAAACATACCCTTTTGATTGTTCAGAATATCTTATAAAGATACATTTTTTCCTCTTGGGCCTAACTTTCCATGCTCGTGAGAACGCACATGAACATAGGCCGCACAACCCCAAGGTTTTAGAAAGTAATTATCTGGTTTACGACCTGTCTATAACTCATATGGTGTGGTGGACACAGATTTTGATAGCACTCGGTTAAGTACATATGTGGCAGTTAATAATGCATCACCCCAATAGGTTATAGGCAAATTTTCTTATGCCATTATAGACCTAACCATTTCAAGAAGAGTTCTATTTTTTCTTTCCGTAACACCATTTTGTTGAGGAGTAGTAGGAGTAGTCAACTGACGACTAATTCCTTTTTCATCACATAACTCTCTGAACTGATCAGATAAGTACTCACGACCACGGTCAGTGCGTAGTGCTTTAATTTTCTTGTCCAGTTGATTTTCTGTTAAATTCATAAATTTCTTGAAACATTCTAATGCTTCAGATTGATGAGCAATCAAATAGACATAACTAAAGCGTGTAAAATCATCTATGAATGTGATGAAATAAGATGCTTCATGTCTTGCCATGACATTCATTGGACCACAGATATCTGAATGGATTAATTGTAATAGATACTCTTCTCTAGTCCTTTTTTCCAAATGGTTTTCTCGCAGTTTTTCCAACCAAGCAATATTCACAAGTTGACAATTCTACCTTCTCAATATTTCCCAGAAAGTCTTCTTTGGCTAATCTGTTCATTCTTTGCTGGCCAATGTGGCCAAGTCTAGCATGCCATATAGTTACATCATTATCATCACTGACTGATGAAGTAACAAATGAAAAACAGGAATTGTGATTAAAACATTCAACATTTAATACAATAAAATCATCCAGAAAATAACCAGAACCATAGTATATTGTACCTAAGTACAAATCAATACCAAATTTATGGAAGTTCAAATTGAAACCTAAATTAACCAAAACCAACACATAAACTAAATTTCGACGAATTTGTGGAGCAAACAATACATCATGTAGTAGTAATGTTTTTCCACCATGCATGACTAACTTGCATGTTCCTATTCCTTTGACTTCAACCCGTGAGTTGTTGCCAACATATATCCACTTCACCCCAGGTGAAATTCATCGAAATTCCACGAAGGCATCTCTATCCTTCGCTACATGGTCTGTGGCTCCTGAGTCTACAGTCCACAAAGGATTAGATTCAGTTAGAAAGATTGAACTTGAAACACATATTTCATTTAAATATGCACGAAAGGTGTTCACCTTTTTACGCTCAGTGCAGTCACGAGCAAAATGACCTTTCTTTCCACAGTTAAAACATTTAACCTTTTCCATGTTTTTCTTTTTGGTATGACGTTTTCCTTTCCCATGTTGATTAGTTTTCTGTTTCTTTTCTACCTTGGGAGAATTTTGTTGTTTTCCGAACTGGAACCCACCACCATGAAATTTTCTTTTCTTCTTGAAACCCCCAGGTTTGCTAGTTTCTATCATATACACTTCAGTATTTGACTTAGCGGCTGTGAGTCGGTCGCTTTCTAATTCAAGGTGACGTTTAGCATCATCAAAGGTTTTGATGTTCTCATTGTGGGTCAAATGCATCTTCATATGCTCCCAGATATTTGGAAGAGAACGAATGACCGCTTGGACTTTCTGTTCATCTCTAAGAATATGTCCAGCACCTTCCAGTTTAGTAATCATATTTGACATTTGCCTCAAGTGTTTTGACATAGTAAACTCAGGGCGTTTCTTGTATGTGTCAAACTTGATTGTCAGTGACCTGAGTTTGGTTATTGATATACTACCAAACTTTTCAGCTAGTGTGGACCACATGTCCTTAGCCATGTCATATTTCCTGAACTCTTTCATTAGGTCATTATCCATACTGCTTAGCAACGTAATGCGGGTAATGGAATTCTTCTTCTTCCAGGCCTCATAAGCCTCTCGGTCTCGCCTGTGTTGGGCCGTAGTGCCCTGTTCAGGTTCATCCATGCTCATTTTCAGGGTTTCAAGAACCTCTTGTTCTTCTAGCACATATTGGATTTTCATGCTCCAAATTTCATAATTATCGCCATTCAGTTTCTCACCCTTGTTGAGTTTAGCGATAATATTCTTTGTTGCGGAAGCCATTAAAAAACACAAAGTTTCTACAGACATTCATGCACAATTATTAATACTTTTGTTTATTTTATCATGAAACGAATTATGTTTAATAAAATTCTTGAATGGGGTTAAAGTCAAAAGGCCAAAATGTGTCCAATCATCATCCAATTGCCCAATGTAAAAATATTATCAACATAATCAATCATGTAAAATCATTTTCTATAAAATTACATAAATTTTTTAGAACCTTTTAATCATGCGACAATTAATGTACATGACACTCATTGATTTAATTACATAAATTAAATTCAACATAGAACATCCATACATATAAATACAATATTTACATGCCGTGAAATAACAAATCATTACACACAGAAATAACATGATAAAATTAATATTTTACAATAATAATTTTCCCAGTTTTAGAGTCCCAACTCATATATGTTTTAGGATACGAATCCTCAAACTCTTTGGGTAACTCGTAATTGATCTTGGACATCCATGGAAATCCGATAGCAAATTTAGGATCTTTGCAACGTTTCTGAGACATCAAAGGAAAAATTGTATTATTTGCCTTATGTCGGAGATACAGAATCGCTAACCTCTCAATGACTTTATTATAAGGAACATGTTTTTCCTCACGTTTTACTAATATCCAAATACGAGTAAGTTGTTTTTGTCATATCTTAGGGAGAGTGTTTCTCAGTAATCTGAATCTATTTGGCTGTCCTATCCAATTACCTGCCCAGATTGAGTCCTGTAACATGTTATTGAAAGTGATGATATGCGAAATCATATCATCGCTTTCACTCATTCGATATTTATCCATTTCCAACAACATGTCTGATATCATCTCCCTGTCTGTGGGTGTCGTAATCATTTTTGCAACTCTTCGAATAATCACCATGATTTTTCTACAACAAATACAAGGAAAAATCAACACAATGAAACACAAAGTTACATTGACTAAAATAAACATCACAAAGATATTTATTATAAACACAAAGTTTATATGATAAAATAAATTTATCGTGGCCGATTAGAACATTTTGCAAAAAAGGATTAGACATTTAATCATGACGGATCGGAATTACCGAAGCAAACCGATATAGACGTGACCCACACTGGCCAAAATAAATACTCATGCGCCACCAGGAATATCTCACGCGCCTACACGCGCTGCCCGCGCCAACCGAGGGCTCATATTCGCCCTCACGCGCTCCCACGCACCGGCCAGGCTTGGCCAAGTCACACGCACAGACGATATGTCGTCCGCGTGTTCCATGACTGTATGACATGTCGGTTGTCATTTATAGGTGGAACCGACTTGTCGGTTGAGTGATACATGGACGATATGTCATCCATTTGACCTCTAAACGTACGACTTGTTGTACATAAATCGGATGACTTGTCATCTGATTTTATAAATACCGGATGACATGTAGTACGGCTCTTCTGGGAGTGTTTTTCTGGGTAAAAACATATTCTTCTAGCCAACTTCTAGGGTCCATCTCTTTCTAAATTTTAATCCAAATTAAGCAAATGATATACCAAATTGAAGATCTCATGACATAGTTTTCAAAACATATTTGAAAAAACGATTATCAATTTTCTACATAGAGTTATTATGGCCCAAAATTGGAAGAAAATCATTTTGTAAAAACAAAAAAAACAGAAGCATTTTTTACAACTTTCATGCATGTTCATGCAATTTTTGTGTAATCCAACTAGAATACATGCATTTAAGCTCTGATACCAATGTTAGGAAATATAATTCCTAATATATATACATGTTTGTCCTCTTATGATCTAACCATACATGTATTACTAGTCCTAGATTTATTTACAAACTAATTGAAATAAATCTAAGTTAATTACAACACAATTGCATACATTTAAACTTGTAGAGACCTCTTAATCAAACTTAATTGATTACTTAACTCAATAAGCAAATGGTCTTATTTATATGAGGGAAACCAAGTCATTATGTAACCATGCATTGATTACTATTAATCACATTATTAGGATGCATAATGACTTCTCTAACCCTTCCAAAAATGTTACCATCATGGGTGTACCATATGTTCCCCACTTAATATTTTACTAATTGTTGTTACTTAACAACTCTTGTTGTTACTTAATTATTTGATTAACAACTCTTGTTGTTACTTAATAATTTCCAACATGAAATTATTATTAATTGTTGTTATTTAACAACACCAAATAATTCCCAATTAACAATAATTTCCAACAAGAACAAACATAGTGAAGCAAAGATTGCTTATCATAGCTAGTGCATTTTGGCCTAGGTTTTATGGCCTAAAACTTGCAGTTCTTGATAGCGTAGGACCGACCCAACATTGTTTCTAAATAAAAAAAAATACAACTTTGAACTAAATCCATAACTACAACAAAAACAAGAATACCCAATAACAAAATTGCAAAAACTAGACAAAAAACCAAAAAAAAAATGAGAAAGAAACTTTATAAGGTTTTAGATCTGGGCTTATAGATCATTGAAATAAAAGGAACAAACTTTACTTACCTTTAAGATGAATCAGACAAGAGAATCAACAGAGTTGGAACACATCCTTCATTTCTCTCTCTTTCTACTTGGGCTGTACTATTTGTTAGAGTGTATGCCCTAAAACCAGTTATGGATGTAATGGTTTAAGGCATAATATTTGTAATATAGTTTATTATTTATTAATAAAAGGCATTTGTTAACTAAACATTAGTACATCAATATTTTATGTGTATGTCCTGAGATATTATGCCAAATGAATATTGTTAATCCAAAAGACGTTTGTGATTATGAGAGTCAATAATATTTATATATGTTTCAAATTAAGTTCTTGGTAAAATGTGATTGTTATACAGGACAATAATATATTTCTTAACCAATATTTTTATGTGTCGCCTAGATTGACATATGATGTTAATAGAATGGATAATGAGTCTCATATCATAAGGACACAGACAATAGATGTTTCATTAGTAGAATGAAATATCGAAAACGACCACAGAAATGTAAGATCACATGGTAATATTATCTAAGGTCATTGATCTTCGTAATAATACATTAGTGTCAGCATATCCTTTGATCTGAGATCATATGATGATGTGTGCGATTGTACTCTTGGTTCACTAGTATATCCTCATTCGACTATCCACGTCCTTTGATTAAATACTAGATGGCCTTGAGCAATTGACGTACGAAGTCATGTATGCTTCAAGATGGGATCCGATAGCTTTGATAATAAAAGAGATGTTTCAAGTAAACTCAAAGTTTTGGATATAAGTATTTGGCCAAAGCAGTCGATATCTTAGAGATATCAAATCCACAAGATAAAGTTTAAAGATATGTGTCGAGTATAAGGATTTGACCTTACCATGATCTAGACTCTATAAGAAACATAAATATCGGAAGGAATGAGATGACATGTTCTAAGTGTATTCTAAGAGGTTCATATGTTTTCCCACTTCATTCATCGACTAGGGGTCATGGCTTGCTGCTGGGCGATTACCCATGGTCTGTGGAATATCATAGAGATGAATTATTAAAGAGTTAATATTATTCCACTGCTACTCGATAATGAACATAGGATAGTCGCACAATATAGTTCTCGTCTATGTTACAAATTCAATGATGTTTATTAAAAGTTAATAAATGATTATTTTGGCATTTCCTGATTGGATTAGGATATTCGAGATATTTCAGAAATATTAATTTGATTAATAAATTTGAAATATAAAATAAGATTTAATTGTTTAATTAATATTTGATATTTATATTAAATAAATTAAATGTAATTTAATTAATTGTTAATTAAAATTAAGTAAGTTAAATTAATTAATTATTAATTAATTAATTAATATGCCAAAATAATATTTAATCTATTAGGCTTTTATTTAGTGGGCTAACACCCAAATTAATTAGAGTCCCTATTTAAGATTAAATAGGGAAGTCTTTATTTAATTAGGATTCCCAAATTTGATTAAGAATCCTAATTTTATTTTGGAAAGAATCTTTGAGAGATCAAATTTGATTTGAAGAAGATATTGGATTGACCTTATTGTATTATGATACAATTAAAACAATTCTTATGCTAATATATATACATTGACTTTGAAGGCCAAACTTGTTGTTCACGTTGAAAGGCAAAAACTTCATGTTGAAGGTCTTTTTGTTCAAGGCAAGAAGAAGAAAACAAAAAGCAGTGAATCAATTTCATTAATTTTGTTTGTTGTTGTTTATGTTAGCAGCAAAAGCCTTTTCCGTGAAGGTATATATATAAATACAAAAGCAATTTGCGTGAAGATATATATAAATACACAAGCAATTTACGTAAACATATATATGGAATTTTTCGATTTGATCTCTCCGGGAATAGTTCTAATTCATTCCTAAAGACTTTAACATCCTAGAAAAAGAAAAGTTTTTTTTGTTCTCAAAAGTGGGAACGATTTGTTCGTAGAGGAGTGCTAGTGTGTCAACTAGAGGTGCAACGCTTGGTGCACTACTACAAAGGAAAAATCATGGGGGATATTCAAAAGGCTCGAGACAGATAATAAGCACATCGAGGTATGTTTTATTATAATTGAATATTATTTTGTTGATAAATAAAATATTTGTTGCATGCATGTTTAAATTAATTTAGATTAATTTAATAATAAATTATTTACATCAACAACGGCATAACCACGATCCTTAAAGTGGGTTTTGGAGAAAATTTTAAAATCCAGTCACATGGATGCTTCCGTGCTAACCCAAAACCTTATAGTGGTATCAGAGGTTTGAGGTTATGTCGTTTTGATGAAAACAAATTAAAGCATGTATATGGGATCCTAATGAGCACTGTTCGGTTAGGCTATTATTTTATGTTGATAAAATCGTTATTTTTGGCTGAAATTTTTTGTGGAGACACTAGACATATGGACTAAAAACTTAGTAAAATTAAAACTCAATCGGAATTCGAAAGGTCGTCTGCTACGCAAAAAACACTATTGGACAGAACCTGAAAATTTAGTATGGCAGGCTGTGCAGGACTAATTTGTAAAATTCTGAAAGTTTTATGGATTTATTGCAAATACCAAAAATGATCAGAGGTGGAATTGTAATTTCTGAAATTACAAAATTTTACAAAATTTCCAGAATTAAAATTCGAGTAAGATTAGAATTGTATTTTCATTAAAATTATTTTTGGAAAGAATTCTAATAGAAATTGAGTTGTTGCTAGTTTTGAACTAAATAACTTCTTAGGAAGTTAACCCATATAAAATTTTGATTGGATTAAAATTAAATCACAAAAAAAAAAAATACTAATACAACTTTGATTATATCTCTTAATTATTTAATATGATTAAAACATTAATTGATAATCAAAGTATAATCTTTTAAAAGTTTCAAGATTGTAATAAGATTATTCAAGCCAAGAAAGCCTAAGACCTTCTCGAACAAAGAGGTACTAAAGAGAACTCTGTCACCAAGGCGATAAGAGCCTAAGAAGGTAGGGACTTAAGTGGTCACGCCGGACCCCCCTCATTTTCAGGGAGATTTTCTCTAGTTACCGAATTGTGAAGGATTGTCTTAAACCAAAAGGAACAGTCTTATTAATTTGTTATTAAAAGATTAAGATCTCCCTTATCTAGAGCCAAACATAAAAGTTATGTGCTTAATCTGCTTGTGCCCGATGAAAGTATAAGATACAAAGGCATCAAGACGCACTAAAAGAAATGACCTAATTCATATAAGATTTGAATAATTATATAATCCCCAAGAATGAATATTAAGCATTAACCTTCCTACACAATCAAATAGTCCACTCTATATATTTTGGTAATCCCAAAACCCATTAGGTGAGGGACTCTTATCTGTTTAAGTACTATTTGACATGTTCGTATATGTAGCCTAATGATTTCAAACCAAAAACCCATTAGGTGAGGGCCAATCACATGTGTTACGTGATGAAAGGTGTTGGGCCTAGATTAACTAGCGAAGATTTCAAAACCTATTAGGTGAGATATTGTTCTCTAGAGGTCGAAATGTTGAGCCTTGTATAGAGATACAAACAAAATAAGCTTTGACTCATTGCAAATGAAGTGTCAAAACCCATTAGGTGAGGCATGACATTAACAATGAGAACTCGACATCCCACTAGAACTATATCCAACAATATTTCCATTTTCCGCATAGGGGAGTGTGGAATTTGAGTAAAAATAGTGGGAGCAACATTATTTAAAAGACCTTAAATTTTGTTTAATTACTTATTACAATATTAACAAACTTGTATTTACAACAGAGTACGTGATACAAAATGAATCCATTAACATCAATACTTGACAAAGATAAACTCACTGGCCCCAATTTCCTGGATTGGCGTCGTAAGCTCAAGATCGTCTTAGATTACGAGCGTCTCTATTATGTTCTCGATATGAAAGATCATAATCCTATTAATGATGATACCCATGATGAAGAGGTCGCTGCTTTCTATAACTGGAAAGACGATGAGCTTAAGGTAAGAAGCTACATCAAAGCCTCTATGAGCCCAACTCTATAAGAGCAATATGAGAGGGTGAACTCTTCGGTGGAAATCATGGAACACCTATAAGAATTGTATGGTGAAAGTAGTGAAACTACTAGATACGATGTAACTAGCAAGTTATTCAGGATAAAGATGAAGGATGGGACTCCAGTCTCTGATCATGTGATCAAATGATCAATTTGATTGATCAAACATATACATTTGATCTAGGACTAACGTTCAAGGTTAAGGTGGATTTGATCCAATAGTCTTTGACTCCCGCCTTCAAGGGCTTCATTTCCAACTTCAATATGAATAAGAGGTTAGTTAAGGAATGAGAATTGGTCCTGAAAGTTGGGAATGGAGAACTTGTCTCTACAACCAGCGTAGGGGCGTGTCAACTCCTATGCCATCAAGACATTTAATTTTATTAGATAAAGTTTTATATTTTCCTAGTGCAATAAAGAACATTATTTCTATTCCAGTATTGACAAAATGTAATTATGAATTTCATTATATCAATGAGAAATGCAATATTTATTATCTGAATAAATTTTTTGGTGTTGCACTAAAAGAAAATGGATTGTATTTCTTGCAAATGAATGAGAACCATAACAAAGAATTAAATACAATAACAACAAAAATACCAATAGATAATCTTAATTTAAGATTCCTTTGGCACTAAAGATTAGGTCATATTGGAGAGAAAAGAATTTCACAATTAGAGAAGGAAGACTTACTTCCTTCATTAGGTTTAGAACCTTATCCAACTTGTGAATCATGTCTCAACGGAAAAATGACCAAATCACCTTTTGTAGGACAAAATGAAAGAGCAAAGAAGAAACTTGGAACTAATATATACTGATGTATGCGGCCCACTTTGTATAGTGGCCAAAGGTGGTTTTCAATACTTCGTTACTTTCACTGATGATTGTTCAAGATTTGGGTATTTATACCTAATGAAACATAAGTCAGAAACTTTTGAAAAGTTCAAAGAGTATACGAATGAAGTAGAAAACAAATTGGGAAAAAGTATTAAAAATCCACGATCTGATCGTAGAGGAGAATACTTAAGTACCGAGTTTCAAGATTATCTCAAGGGACATGGAATAGTGTCACAGGTAACATCTTCTTAAACACCTCAGCATAACGGTGTCTCTGAAAGGAGAAATCATACCCTATTGGATATGGTACGTTCCATGATGAGTTTTGTTGATATACCGACGTCTTTTTGGGGATATGGTCTCCAAACAGCCTTGCATGTTCTAAATAGTGTTCCAACCAAATCCGTTCCCAAAACCCCATATGAGATATGGTATGGGAAACGCCTTAATTTAGGATATTTGAAGATTTGGGGTAGTCCAGCTTATGTAAGGAAAGTCTTTACAGAAAAGCTAGACTCGAGATCTGAAAAAGCTCAATTCATAGGATATCCCAAAGATTCGATGGGATATTACTTCTACATTCCCTCTGATCACAAGATATTGGTTAGTAGGAATGCTACCTTCCTTGAGGACCGTTTGGTTCAAGATGGAAGTACTGGGAAAGAAGTGGACCTAGATGAGGAAGTCTCTCAAAAAGAGAATTCTGGAAAATGAATTGACTCAACTCAGAAGTGTAGGCACTGTATTTTTGCATATAAGTCCCGATGATGAGTCTCGCATGGAGACACTACCTCTTTAAATTGTGGAAGTCGCGGGAAACGGACGTCGGAATGGAAGAGTCAGAAATTGACACCTTGTTGGATTTAATTCGCTTGTTTAGCTTCGGGTTTGCTCGTTAGGCCTCTGTTTTAAACTTATCCCAAGCCCAAACCCCCGCAAATCACACACCAAGCCCACACACCACCAAGCCACACACCAAGCCCACCAAAATAAGCCAAGCCCATGCCCAAAGACCAAAGTCACGCCCATGCTTTCCAAAATAACAAAAATCACACATTAAACACATGCTAAAATCAAGACAAATCACATTCCCTAATTAAAAGATACAAATCAAATCTCATCAAACACTTTCCTAATTCAAGTAAATCATATCCCTAATTAAAAGAGAAGAAATCAAATCAATTAAATCACATTCCTAATCTAATTAAATCACATTCCTAAATTATAAAATCAAATCAAATCCCATAAATTATATTCCTAATTAAATTAAATCCATTTCCTAAACTAAAACATTTACCTTCCTAAATTAAAAAGATCATTTCCTCATGATACACAAATTAAAAGATATCCCCATAATTGCAATATTCTTTCCTTGCCCGTATAAGGATAACCTCCACCATTGCCTATAAAAAGAAGCCTAAACCCAACCTTGAAACCTCTAGCTCTTCTCAAGAAAACAAACCTTAAACAAAAAATACTCACGGCAGTTTCCTCTCTCACATTCGGCTCTCTCCTTGACTGTATCTCTCTCTCTCTCGGCCACATAAAGCCTGCATCACACAATTCACCCCCTTCAACCAGCCGAAACCATAAACTACTCACAGCCCTCACGTAGCCAACAACTCATTCATCTTCACAAAATAATCACAAACCCACGAAGCAGCCCTCATTCACGCCAAATAAACGCCCCTCACCAGCCCTCTCATTCTCCATGCAACCGATAATAAATAAACAAAAATCATAAACAACAGCAACCCTATACACCGACTGCAAACAAACCATCCAGTGATCACTCAATAACCATAATACCTACCGACAGATCAACACACCTCACGCCAGCCGTAGCACTAAAACCAAATCAGCGTGGACGTGAACACAAGGCACCAGCCAACAGTGCATGCTCGACATTGTGACACATAGGAATGGACGTGAAGAACAAAGAAACCTCCACCAATTGAACAAAACAGTAACATCGTGGCATCAACAACGCATGCAAACAAAAATAGAATGAACATGGAGCTAGAAAACCATTCTGGACGTGAGCAAACTACCTCTATAACCGATCCCAAAACAGTCCCAAAGAACCCCAAAACAGTCCCATAAATAACCCCAAAACAGTCCCACAAACTGCACCTCCAAACAGTCCAAAAAAAATAGTGAAACGGAGTAAAACAGTAGCCCAAAACAGCGAAACAACGAAGGAAAACGTTGAACCAGTGAACCGGAGGAGTTGCGGAGCATTAACCCTTCCAAAAAGCGCATAGCGCACTTCCAAGAGACGACTTAAGAGGTTAGACCTGAGGACATCCTTTTTATTTATTCTCCTTTATTTTTATTTATTTTCTTATTTTACTTCGTATGAGTATTGTGGATTGGTGTATGATATGACATTCGAATGAATGGAATATGTGTTCTCTCTTGCGGTATATCTGATGGAAACCCAGACGTAAATTCCGTAGCCGAATTCGAATGGACGGTAGTGCGGTTTGTACTTGGGAAACAACTCCACGTACCACTTGAGAGACACACATATTTCGTTTCATCCAACCTTGTGTTTAAGCATGGTGTAGTCATTTAGTATGTTATTTATTTTTATGTATGATTTAGTTGGTTATTTCCGAGCATGATTAGTTATTTCTTTTGCATTAGGAATTTAATTTATGTTTATGTTTAGGTTGTTATTTATTTTTCTCGTTTGATAATTAAATATGTTCATGAGATTATTGTGTGTTTGCCGTTATTTTGACTTACTTTTAAGCATGCAAACTTAGATATGGGACAAATGTAAACTTATATGTAAGTTGTTGTTGCATAGACTCGGTTAGATTATTGCACAAATCCTTTCATTACAAGTGGCATAAGTAAGGGACCATTCCGAACCCAACGGTTTGAGGTCTTCCCTTGCGAGGGGTGAGTGCGGCCTTAAATCATTTTCCCAGTTCACACTGGGTGGCGACTTCATGTTATTTCTCTGTTTTATTTCCCCCGTGGGCTACTCCGTACTCCCGACTAGGCCGTGAGCCTGGAACAGCATCGCCGATTTCTGTGTCCTACAGTCTGGCGACTCCACTGGGGATAGAGAATCGGCCCCGAAATAATGTCTTGTAATGTTTGGATTTTTGCTATTAGTTGACCGTGTCTACCGTGGGTTGAAAGGGGTTTAATCAAAGGCATTATTAAGGCTAGGTAATGGTTTGGTGTCTTCATTCATTCACTACATTTCTATAAGGAAAAGTTGTGAAGGCACCTAAATAATCATTACCCACAGCTCACTGTGACAGACTAATTTGGAGGACTTGTTGTTTATTCTTGTCACCAAGGCGATAAGAGCCAAAGAGGCTTGGATATTTAAGCGAGTTCGCTCCACCCTCCCTCTGGGGAATTTACAATAGGAAATCCATTTGACAGTTAGTCACGCACCATAACTCGTTGGCACGTACCTTAAGGTATAAAAAAGGTGCGCTCTTTGGTCACTCGAACCCTTGAGTGGGGAGTCCTAGTTGTAGGCAATCCTTCGCCAGCAGGAGCCTTTGTCTATAACCATATAAACCCACATATGAACTGTAGTTGTAGGACCAATAGAAACTATTCTGTTATGCTTAGGACTGTTGTCATTTGGATTCAGTTGGACTTTTTATCATGAGGTATAGGCTTGTTGGGCCACTTAAACTGGGACGAGTCCGTGCTTTATGGCAATTGGGCCAAAAGCTTCTAAAATGCCAATGGGCCACTTTATGTTTAGGCCTTTTATCATTTGAAGTTGTTTAGCCATGTTATCGCAAAAGTGTAAACCTGTTGGGCCTTTTCAACTGGGACAAGTTTGCACCGCGCAATAGTATGATTGAATGTTTTAAAATGATAATGGGCTGACTTATATATCTCATACATCGCACGCATCTCATGCATCTCATGCATACACGCATCATGTTAACCCTTTGTGTCTTAAAAGCCATCATAGATATCCGTTGGGTTAGAGGTAAGAGGGAAGACTCATCAAAAAGCCGTTAGCAAACATGAGCGAATCAGAGAACGAGGGATCTTGTATGGATCAGCTGGAGAATAGTCTCACTAAGATTACCGAGCAGTTTCAAGCTTTGACCACCATTGTGACCAGTTTGACCACACCTCATATAGTCGATAATCGACAGTTCTGCGGCCGGAATAGAAAGACCATTAGGAGATCTTTGGGAACCAAGCCCACTCCTTCTGAGGTCTCTCCCATCAGGAACAGACGATTCTCCAATTTTGGTAGACCTTTGTTAGAGGTATTTAAAGAGCTGAAAAAACAAGGACTCCTAAGTCCCTTAGAACCTAAACCACTTCCAAACCCTATGCCACGCTACCTTGACCTAAACCTATACTGTTACTTCCACCAGCAAAAAGGCCACAAAATGGACAAATGCATCCGCCTTAGGGATGAGATCCAAAACCTCATCGACTCCCACAACATACCCGACCCTGCAAAAGAGCAACCTAACACACAGAGAAACCCCCTACCTAACTATCACTCCGTCCCATCGCCTACCTATATGATTAACTCCGGCCTACCTGACAGCACTGTCTTCCAAACTCATGACCACCAAGCTTCCCGCATGAGGATATGGGGCAACAGTAGTAAAGATGAAATAGAGCAGAAAAGGGAAAGTAAATGGGAAAAAGAATTACAAGAGTTAGAGGGTCTGATGTCCGGAAAAAGTAAGAAGACGGAAGAAGACAAAGTTGCAAATTATGGGGATGTTTGTTTTCCTGATCTCATTCAATTGTGATGTCACATCCATTAATCATAAGACATTGATTTTTTCTACTTGTTCGAACCTTTTTCTTAATAATAATAAAGACATTCATTTCACTTACTTGCCTGAATCTCTACCTTTCAAGAAGAACAAGATAATCATTCAGGAGTTGGCTTCTCAATATGTGAGTTTGAAGGGAGAATTATACAAAAGACAAACGAATGGCATTCAGCTGAAGTGTTTAAGAAAAGAAGAAGTTCGAAAGGTAATGGAAGCAGTACTGCCGGAGGAAGTTGAGATAAGTCCATACGGGTTTTTGCAGAAGTAGAGTTACCTAAATAAGAGTGGGTCTCGCAGATATTTGAACAGTTGGCACTACTGGATGAGAAGAGGATGAGGTTCTTGCATCACATGCAGATATACCAGAAGAGGTTTGCTCGAGCATTCAACAAGAAGGTGCGCCCTACCAAGATCAGAAAGGGTGATCTAGTACTTAAGCAGTCGAAGCCGTCGACGACTGATCCGAGAGGAAAGTTCAGACCCAATTGGGAAGGACCCTACATAGTCCAGAAAGTGATAGGAAATGGGGCAGTGAGACTGTCAGACTTGGAAGGGAACGAGTTCACCGAGCCGATCAACGTGGATAGATTGAAGTAGTATTTTTCCTGAGGAAGAAAAAACTGAGCGGTCACCAGGAGAACTGGCGGGAGACTTAACCCAACGGAATAGGAAATTCATTCATGCATGCATACATGTAACGTTTTTGCATTCTTTTTGTGTTTTGTTTTGTTTTGTTTTGTATTCACAGGTTTCAAAGAAGAAAAGAAGAAAACGGCAAATGGAAGCCAGCCAGAAGTAGAAACATATGAGTATTAGTTTCGGGGATGAGCCTCAGGTCTAAGGCCCGTATCGATATCAGTTTCAGGGATGAGTCTCAGGGTTGAGGTCCGCATCAGTATCAATTTCGGGGATGAGTCCCAGGGTTGAGGCCTATACCAGTATCAGTTTCGGGAAGGAATCCCAGGGGGCGAAGCCCACATTATTAGCGGTTGAAAGGAAGAATTCCAGTGGAGTGTGAAAAAAAAGTGAGAGAGAAGTCTTTGATGGTTAGGCATAACTCCAGTGATGACACTGTTTGCTGCAGGGTAAAACCTTAGAAACGATAAGTGCGAGATGTGCTCTCATCCGGTATTCTGAGTGGATTAATCTCGGCTAGACTCACGAGCACTTGATTACGTGATTTTAGCAGCAGAAGCCTGAATGGTCGGCGAGATGACTAGTTAAAGAGATGGCGGATCAGTGAATGATCGTTTGCCTAGATGTCCATCCTGGTTTACTTATGCTATGATATATAATATGGTTGGAAACAAAGAAAAAGTCTCTGAAAAGAAAAGAAAAAAAATAGACCACCTATAACCGATAAGCGTGAAGCTACCCATGGGTGAGTATTAGGACCACCATGAGGAGAAATGCTACCTTAAAGGGTAGGTGGGTCGAAAAAAAAAAGAGGAAAAGAGAAGAGAGAAAAGAAAAAAGAAAAGAAAGAGACGAAAGAAAAAAGAAGAAGAAAATCATATCATGTTGAGTACGAAAAAGTAATCACATAGTATGATCAAGACATCTAGGTTGGTTAGACCTACCGATCCAATTCTCCGAGACAAAATCATCGAGTTAGCTTACTTAAGGATTAAGCTGCGAAAAGCCTTGGCACACACACACTAGGAGTCTAGTTCAGATCATTCAAACAGACGATCGATTTGGGTGTATTAAATACTTTAAAGGTTCTTTAGTTCCAACACGAAGCATTCGTTGAGGATGAAAAAATGTTTAAGCTATCAGGATCATCTCGTGAAAGGCAAATACAGCATGTTGATATGCAACATCCATACCAGTATCAGTTTGGGGGTGAGGCCCCACATCAGCATCAGTTTGGGGGTTGAGGCCCGCATCATCAATATCAGTTTTGGGGATGAGTCCCAGGGTCAAGGCCCACATCAGTATCGGTTTGGGGGCAAGGCCCATATCAGTATCAGTTTAGGGGTGATGCCCACATCAGTATCAGTTTGGGGGCGAGGCCCACATCAGCATCAGTTTGGGGGTTGAGGCCCGCATCATCAGTATCAGTTTTGGGGATGAGTCCCATGGTCAAGGCCCACATCAGTATCAGTTTTGGGGACAAGGCCCACATCAGTATCACTTTGGGGGCGAGGCCCACATCAGTATCAGTTTTGGGGACGAGGCCTACATCATCAATATCAGTTTTGGGATGAATCCCAGGGTCGAGGCCCACACATCATCAGAATACCGGGTATGGCACTCCGGATATGGAGACACAACAGCGACACCTCGGGTATGGGGTTTAGCACACCGGGTATGGCACTTCGAGAATGGAGCACGGTTCGAGAATGAAAAAAGCCAAGAATGGCACTCCGAGAATGGAGCAAGGTTCGAGAATGAACAAGCCGAGAATGGAACTCCGAGAATGGAGCAAGGTTCGGGAATGAACAAGCAGGGAATGGCATTCCGAGAATTTAGCAAGGTTCGAGAATGAACAGGTCGGGAATGGCACTTCGAGAATGGAGTAGGTTCGGGAATGAACAGGCCGGGAATGGCACTCCGAGAATGGAACAAGGTTCAGGAATGAACAAGCCGGGAATGGCACTCCGAGAATGGAGCAAGGTTCAGGAATGGCACTCCGAGAATGGAGCACAGTTCGGGAATGAACAATTCGGGAATGGCACTCCGAGAATGGAGCACGGTTCGGGAATGAACAAGCCGGGAATGGCACTCCGAGAATGGAGCAAGGTTGGGGAATGAACAAGTCAGGAATGGCACTCCGATAATGGAGCAAGGTTCGGGAATGAACAAGCCGGGAATGGCACTCCGAGAATGGAGCAAAGTTCGGGAATGAACAAGCCGAGAATGGCACTCTGAGAATGGAGCACGGTTCGGGAATGGACCACATCACAGTAACGGTTCGGGAATGGACCACCTCACAGTCACGGTTCAGGAATAGACCACCTCACAGTAACGGTTCGGGAATGGAGCACCTCACAGTAACGGTTCGGGAATGGACCACCTCACAGTAACGGTTCAAGAATTAACCAGGGGTCGAAGCACCTCACCACCATATCAACTCAGTTCAAAGCAACTGGCAAGTCAGGTGGCAGCTGGCGAGCCAGGTAAGTAAAAATACATTGCATAAACTTTGATAGGATTGTCATTGTCACACACTGCACAAGTCCCATCAAAGTGGGGGCGACTGTAGGCACTGTATTTTTGCATATAAGTCCCGATGATGAGTCTCGCATGGAGACACTACCTCTTTAAATTGTGGAAGTCGCGGGAAAAGGACGTCGGAATGGAAGAGTCATAAATTGACACCTTTTTGGATTTAATTCGCTTGTTTAGCTTCGGGTTTGCTCGTTAGGCCTCTGTTTTAAACTTATCCCAAGCCCAAACCCCCGCAAATCACACACCAAGCCCACACACCACCAAGCCACACACCAAGCCCACCAAAATAAGCCAAGCCCACACCCAAAGACCAAAGTCACGCCCATGCCTTCCAAAATAACAAAAATCACACATTAAACACTTGTTAAAATCAAGACAAATTACATTCCCTAATTAAAAGATACAAATCAAATCAAATTAAATCACATTCCTAATCTAATTAAATCACATTCCTAAATTATAAAATCAAATCAAATCCCATAAATTATATTCCTAATTAAATTAAATCCATTTCCTAAACTAAAACATTTACCTTCCTAAATTAAAAATATCATTTCCTCATGATACACAAAATAAAAGATATCCCCATAATTACAATATTCTTTCCCTGCCCGTATAAGGATAACCTCCACCCTTGCCTATAAAAAGAAGCCTAAACCCAGACTTGAAACCCCTGGCTCATTCTCACGAAAACAAACCCTAAACAAAAAATACTCACGGCAACCTTCCTCTCTCACATTCGGCTCTCTCATTGACTGCATCTCTCTCTCTCTCTCTCGGCCACACAAAGCCTCCCTCACACAACCCACCCCCTTCAACCAGCCGAAACCATAAACTACTCACAGCCCTCACGTAGCCAACAACTCATTCATCTTCACAAAATAATCACAAACCCATGAAGCAGCCCCCATTCACGCCAAATAAACGCCCCTCACCAGCCCTTTCATTCTCCATGCAACCGACAACAAACAAACAAAAATCATAAACAACAGCAACCTCATACACCGACTGCAAATAAACCATCCAGTGATCACTCAATAACCATAATACCTACCGACAGATCAACCACACCTCACACCAGCCGTAGCACTAAAACCAAATCAGCGTGGACGTGAACACAAGGCACCAGCCAGCAGTGCATGCTCGACACTGAAACACATAGGCATGGATGTGAAGAACAAAGAAACCTCCACCGATTGAACAAAACAGTAACATTGTGGCGTGAACAGCGCATACAAACAAAAAAAAAGAATGAACGTGGAGCTAGAAACCATTCTGGACGTAAGCAAACTACCTCTATAACCGATCCCAAAATAGTCCCCAAAGAACCCCAAAACAGCCCCATAAATAACCCTAAAACAGTCCCAAAAAATCGCACCTTCAAACAGTCCAAAAATAGCAGTGAAACGAAGTAACACAATAGCCCAAAACTGTGAAACAGCGAAGGAAAACATTGAACCAGTGAACCGGAGGAGTTGCGGAGCATTAACCCTTCCGAAAACCGTGTAGCGCACTTCCAATTGACGACTTAAGAGGTTAGACCCGAGGGCATCCTTTTTATTTATTCTCCTTTATTTTTATTTATTTTCTTATTTTACTTCGTATGAGTATTATGGATTGGTGTATGATATGACCTTCGGATGAATGGAATATGTGTTCTCTCTTGCGGTATATCTGATGGAAACCCAGACGTAAATTTCGTAGCTGAATTCGAATGGATGGTAGTGTGGTTTGTACTTTGGAAACAACTCCACGTACCACTTGAGAGACACAAATATTTCGTTTCATCCAACCTTGTGTTTAAGCATGATGTATTCGTTTAGTATGTTATTTATTTTTATGTATAATTTAGTTGTTTATTTCCGAGCATGATTAGTTATTTCTTTTGCATTAGAAATTTAATTTATGTTTATGTTTAGGTTGTTATTTATTTTTCGCGTTTGATAATTAAATATGTTCATGAGATTATTGTGTGTTTGCCTTTATTTTGACTTACTTTTATGCATGCAAACTTAGATATGGGACAAATGTAAACTTAGATGTAGGTTGTTGTTGCGTAGACTCGGTTAGATTATTGCAAAAATCATTTCATTACAAGTGGCATAAGTAAGGGACCATTCCGAACCCAACGGTTTGAGGTCTTCCCTTGCGATGGGTGAGTGCGGCCTTAAATCATTTTCCCAGTTCACACTGGGTGGCGACTCCATGTTATTTCTCCGGTTTAGTTCCCTCTGTGGGCTACTCCGTACTCCCGATTAGGCTGCGAGCCTTGAACAGCGTCGCCGATTTCTGTGTCCTACAAGAAGGAACAAAAACAAGTAGAATAAGAAGCACCTCAAGAAACAAACTCACTTCGTAGATCAATTAGGGAATTTCACATGCCATTGAGATATACCCTAGTCAATCAACAAGATTTTGAATCTTTTATGATTGGTAAAGCGGTTCATGTTGATGACCCAAGAAACTATGAAGAAACAATATCAGACATTGACTCTTCTAGATGGCTTGAAGCTATGAATTCTGAAATGGAATCCATGTATTCCAATCAAGTATGGACACTTGTTGATCCTCATGAACCAACACTATTGGGTGTAAATGGGTATTCAAGAGAAATATTGGAATTGATGGAAAAGTAGAGACTTATAAAGCTAGACTAGTGGCAAAAGGATATACTCAGAAAAAATGAGTTGATTATGAGGAGACCTTCTCGCCAGTAGCTATGCTAAAATCCATTAGAATTCTCTTAGCTATAGCAGCTTACTTTGTCTATGAGATTTGGCAAATAGATGTAAAAACAGCTTTTCTAAAACGATTTCTTGAGAAAGAAATTTATATGAAACAACCAGAAAGTTTTACATCTAAATGTGATAGTCATAAAGTATGTAAGTTGCAAATATCTATATATAGTCTAAAGCAATCATCTAGGAGTTGGAATCTACGATTTGATGATGCGATCAAAACATTTGCTTTCATAAAAAATGTGGATGAGCCCTGTGTTTACAAAAAGGTCAGTGGGAGCGCCATAACGTTCTTAATATTATATGTGGATGACATATTACTATTGGGAAATGATGTCGCTATGATGACTTCAGTCAAAGTATGGTTATCCAAAATATTCTCAATGAAAGACTTGGGAGAAGCAACCTACATTCTTGGCATAAGAATCTATAGAGATAGATCAAGAAGAATGATTGGTTTGTCCCAAAGTCTGTACATAGAAAAGGTGCTCAAGAGATTAAATATGTTGGACTCTAAGAGAGGTTTGTTGCCTTGTAGGCATGGAATTCATCTATCTAGATCGATGAGTCCCAAGACACCTCAAGAAAGAGCATGCATGAGTCAAGTACCATATGCTTCTGCCATAGGTAGTCTCATGTATGCCATGCTATTTATAAGACCGGATATCGCATTTGTTGTAGTATAACAAGCAGATTCCAGTCCGAAACATGAGAAAATCATTGGATAGCAGTCAAGGCAATCCTCAAGTACTTAAGAAGAACTAAGGATATGATACTGACTTACGGATCACCAGAACTAAAAGTGGAAGGGTTTACGAACTCGGACTTTCAGACAGACACTGATGATTATAAGTCAACCTCTGGATTCATTTTCTTAAGTAATGGAGGAGCAGTCAGTTGGATGAGCGCCAAGCAATCCACTATTGCGGACTCCACTACTGAGGCTGAATACATAGCAGCTTCATAAGCAGCGAAAGAAGTGGTTTGGATAAAGAAGTTCATTACAGAACTAGGTGTGGTTCCAGCCATTGAATGAGCGTTCCCTTTGAACTGCGAAAACAATGGGGCTATAGCACAGGCCAGTGAACCAAGGTCGCACCAGAAATCCAAACACATTCAAAGAAAGTATCACACACTAAGAGAATATGTTGGAGATGGGCAGATAGCCATTCAGAAAACACCTTCAGCTGATAATGGGGCTGATCCATTCACAAAGACAATGAGCCAAGAACAAATGGAGCGTCATCTTGAGAAGATGGGCATTGGGTATCATAACAATTGGTTTTAGTGCAAGTGGGAGTTTTGTTAGAGTGTATGCCCTAAAACCAGTTATGGATGATGTAATGGTTTAAGGCATAATATTTGTAATATAGTTTATTATTTATTAATGAAAGGCATTTGTTAACTAAACATTAGTACATCAATATTTTATGTATATGTCCTGAGACATTATGTCAAATGAATATTGTTAATCCAAAAGACGTTTGTGATTATGAGAGTCAATAATATTTATATATGTCTCAAATTAAGTTCTTGGTCAAATGTGATTGTTATACAGGACAATAATATATCACTTAACCAATATTGTTATGTGTCGCCTAGATTGACATATGATGTTAATAGAATGAATGATGAGTCTCATATCATAAGGACACAGACAATAGATGTTTCATTAGTAAAATGAAATATCGAAAACGACCACAGAAATGTAAGATCACATGGTAATATTATCTAAGGTCATTGATCTTCGTAATAATACATTAATGTCATCATATCCTTTGACTTGAGATCATATGATGACTTGTGCGATATTACTCTTGGTTCACTAGTATATCCTCATTCGACTATCCACGTCATTTGAATAAATACTAGATGGCCTTGAGCAATTGACGTACGAAGTCACGTATGCTTCAAGATGGGATCTGATAGCTTTGATAATAAAAGAGATGTTTCAAGTAAACTCAAAGTTGTGGATATAAGTCTTTGGCCAAAGCAGTCAATATCTTAGAGATATCAAATCCACAAGATAAAGTTTAAAGATATGTCGAGTATAAGGATTTGACTTTACCATGATCCAGACTCTATAAGAAAACAAATATCGGAAGGAATGAGATGACATGTTCGAAGTGTATTCAAATAGGTTCATATGTTTCCCACTTCATTCATCGAGTAGGGGCCATGGCTTGCTGCTAGGCGATTACCCATGGTCTGTGGAATATCATAGAGATGAAATATTAAAGAGTTGATATTATTCCACTGCTACTCGATAATGAACCTAGGACGGGTCGCACAATATAGTTCTCGTCTATGTTACAAATTCAAGGATGTTTATTAAAAGTTAATAAATGAATATTTTGGCATTTCCTAATTGGATTAGGATATTCGAGATATTTCAGAAATATTAATTTAATTAATAAATTCGAAATATAAAATAAGATTTAATTGTTTAATTAAATATTTGATATTTATATTAAATAAATTAAATGTAATTTTAATTAATCGTTAATTAAAATTAAGTAAGTTAAATTAATTAATTAATAGTTAATTAATTAATATGCCAAAATAATATTAAACTATTAGGCTATAATTTAGTGGGCTAGCACCAAATTAATTAGAGTCATATTTAAGATTAAATAGAGAAGTCTTTATTAATTAGGATTCCCAAATTTGATTAAGAATCCTAATTTTATTTTGGAAAGAATCTTTGAGAGATCAATTTGATTTGAAGAAGATATTGGATTGACCTTATTGTATTAGGATACAATTAAAACAATTCTTATGCTAATATATATACATTGACTTTGAAGGCCCAAACTCGTTGTTCACGTTGAAAGGCAAAAACTTCATGTTGAAGGTCTTTTGTTTCAAAGCAAAAAGAAGAAAAAAAAAAGCAGTGAATCAATTTCATTAATTTTGTTTGTTGTTGTTTATGTCAGCAGCAAAAGCCTTTTGCGTGAAGGTATATATATAAATACAAAAGCAATTTGCGTGAAGATATATATAAATACACAAGCAATTTGCGTAAACATATATATGGTATTTTTCGATTTGATCTCTCCGAGGATAGTTCCAATTCGTTCCTAAAGACTTTAACATCCTAGAAAAAGAAAAGTTTTTTTTGTTCTCAAAAGTGGGAAGGATTTGTTCGTAAAGGAGTGCTAGTGTGTCAACTAGAGGTGCAACGCTTGGTGCACTACTACAAATGAAAAATCAAGGAGGATATTCAAAAGGCTCGAGACAGATAATAAGCACATCGAGCTATGTTTTATTATAAGTGAATATTATTTTTGTTGATAAATAAAATATTTGTTGCATGCATGTTTAAATTAATTTAGATTAATTTAATAATAAATTATTTACATCAACAACGGCATAACCACGATCCTTAAAGTGGGTTTTGGATGAAAATTTTAAAATCCAGTCACATGGATGCTTCCGTGATAACCCTAAAACCTGATAGTGGTATCAGAGGTTTGAGGTTATGTCGTTTTGATGAAAACAAATTAAAGCATGTATAAGAGATCCTAATGAGAGCTGTTCGGTTAGGCTATTATTTTATGTTGATAAAATCATTATTTTTGGCTGAAAGTTTTTGTGGAGACAATAGACATATGGACTAACAACTCTGTAAAATTGAAACTCAATCGGAATTCGAAAAGGTCGTCTGCTACGCAAAACAATATGTTGGACAGAACCTGAAAATTCATGATGGCAGGCTGCACATGACCAATTTGTAAAATTCGAAAGATTTAGGGATTTATTGCAAATACCAAAAACGATCAGAGGTGGAATTGTAATTTCTGAAATTACAAATATTTTATAAAATTTCCAGAATTAAAATTTGAGTAAGATTAGAATTCTATTTTCATTAAAATTATTTTTGGAAAGAATTTTAATAGAAATTGAGTTGTTGCTAGTTTTCAACTAAATAACTTCTTAGGAAGTTAAACCCATATAAAATTTTGATTGGATTAAAATTAAATCACACAAAAAGATCCTAATACAACTTTGATTATATCTCTTAATTATTTAATATGATTAAAACATTAATTGATAATCAAAGTATAATCTCTTAAAAGTTTCAAGATTAGTAATAAGATTATTCAAGCCAAGAAAGCCTAAGACCTTCTCGAACAAAGAGGTACTAAAGAGAACTCTGTCACCAAGGCGATAAGAGCCTAAGAAGGTAGGGACTTAAGTGGTCACGCCGGACCCCCCCTCATTTTCAGGGAGTTTTTCTCTAGTTACCGAATTGTGAAGGATTGTCTTAAACCAAAAGGAACAGTCTTATTAATTTGTTATTAAAAGATTAGGATCTCCCTTGTCTAGAGCCAAACATAAAAGTTATGTGCTTAATGTGCTTGTGCACGATGATGAAAGTATAAGATACAATGCATCAAGACGCACTAAAAGAAATGACCTAATTCATATAAGATATGAATAATTATATAATCCCCAAGAATGAATATTAAGCATTAACCTTCCAACACAATCAAATAGTCCACTCTATATATTTTTGTAGTCCCAAAACCCATTAGGTGAGGGACCCTTATATGTTTAAGTACTATTTGACATGTTCGTATATGTAGCCTAATGATTTCAAACCCAAAACCCATTAGGTGAGGGCCCATCACATGTGTTACGTGATGAAAGATGTTGGGCTTAGATTAACTAGCGAAGATTTCAAAACCTATTAGGTGAGATATTGTTCGCTAGAGGTGGAAATTTTGAGCCTTGTATAGAGATACAAACAAAAGGAGTTTTGACTCATTGCAAATGAAATGTCAAAACCCATTAGGTGAGGCATGACATTAACAATGAGAACTCGACGTCCCACTAGAACTATATCCAACAATATTTCCATTTTCCGCATAGGGGGAGTGTCGAATTTGAGTAAAATTAGTGGGAGCAACATTATTTAAAAGACCTTAAATTTTGTTTAATTACTTAATACAAATATTAACAAACTTGTATTTACAACCGAGTACGTGATACAAAATGAATCCACTAACATCCATACTTGACAAAGATAAACGCACTGGCCCCAATTTCCTGGATTGGTGCCGTAAGCTCAAGATCGTCTTAGATTACGAGCGTCTCTATTATGTTCTCGATATGAAAGATCCTAATCCTATTAATGATGATACCCATGATAAAGAGGTTGCTACTTTTTATAACTGGAAAGACGATGAGCTTAAGGTAAGAAGCTACATTAAAGCCTCTATGAGCCCAACGCTACAAGAGCAATATGAGATGGTGAACTCTTCGATGGAAATTATGGAACACCTACAAGAGTTGTATGGTGAAAGTAGTGAAACTGCTAGATACGATGTAACTAGCAAGTTATTCAGGATAAAGATGAAGGTTGGGACTCCAGTCTCTGATAATGTGCTCAAATGATCAATTTGATTGATCAAACATATACATTTGATCTAAGACTAACGTTCAAGGTTTAGGTGAATTTGATCCTACAGTCTTTGACTCCCGCCTTCAAGGGCTTCATTTCCAACTTCAATATGAATAAGTTGATTAGATCAACTAAGTCACTTAGTGAGCTTCGTGTCTCATTAAAGACCTGTTGAAAATGTTGAAAACATCTTGAAGGTTGAGGGAAATGATAAAGTGGCTATTCTTGCTATCTTTGGTCCTCACAAGGGCAAGAAAATGGGAAAGGGCAAGAAACAAGTCTCTAAGAAATCTAAGCCCACTTGAGGCATATCGAAGAAAAAGAAGGAAAAGAAGGCCCAAGATGAGTGCTTCTATTGCAAGAAGAAAGGACATTGGAAGAGGAATTGTCCTCAGTACCTTGCGAGCTTGAAAAAGCAAAAAGAATGTACGTCTTCGTTCTTTGTTATTGAAATAGATCTTGGAATAAGTTCCATATCTCATTCATGGATTTTAGATTCTGCTGCGACCTCATGTCTCCGCAGATTCTGAGAGTAAGAGGTTAGTTAAGGAATGAGAATTGGTCCTGAAAGTTGGGAATTGAGAACTTGTCTCTACAACCAGAGTAGGGGCGTGTCAACTCCTATGCCATCAAGACATTTAATTTTATTAGATAAAGTTTTACATTTTCCTAGTGCAATAAGGAACATTTTTCTATTCTAGTATTGACAAAATGTAATTATGAATTTCATTATATTAATGAGAAATGCAATATTTATTATCTGAATAAATTTGTTGGTTGCACCAAAAGAAAATGGATTGTATATCTTGCAAATGAATGAGAACCATAACAAAGAATTAAATACAATAACAGGAAAAAGACCAAGAGATAATCCTAATTAAATATTCCTTTGGCACTAGATTAGGTCTATTGGAGAGAAAAGAATTTCACAATTGAAGAAGGAAGACTTACTTCCTTCATTAGGTTTAGAACCTTATCCAATGGGAATCATGTCTCAAAGGAAAAATGACCAAATCACCTTTTGTAGGACAAAATGAAAGAGCACAAAGAACCTTGGAACTCATACATACTGATGTATGTGGCCCACTTAGTATAGTGGCCGAAGGTGGTTTTCAATACTTCGTTACTTTCACTTATGATTGTTTAAGATTTGGGTATTTATACCTAATGAAACATAAGTCAGAAACTTTTGAAAAGTTCAAAGAGTATACGAAATGAAGTATAAAACAAATTGGGAAAAAGTATTAAAAATCTACAATCTTATATGTTGAGGAGAATACTTAAGTACCGAGTTTCAAGATTATCTCAAGGAATATGAATGGTGTCATATGTAACACCATCTTACACACCTCAGATAACGGTGTCTCTGAAAGGAGAAATCATACCCATTGGATATGGTACGTTCCATGATGTAGTTTTGTTGATATACCGACGTCCTTTTGGGATATACTCTCCAAACAAAAGCCTTGCATGTTCTATAATAGAGTTCCAACCAAATCCGATTCCAAAAACCCCATATGAGATATGGTATGGGAAACGCTATTAATTTAGGATATTTGAAGATTTGGGGTAGTCCAGCTTTGTAAGGAAAGTCTTTACAGAAAAGCTAGACTCGAGATCTAAAAAAGCTCAATTCATAGGAATCCCAAGATTCGTTGGGACATTACTTCTACATTCCCTCTGATCACAAGATAGTGGTTAGTAGGAATGCTACCTTCCTTGGGACGTTTGGTTCAATTGGAAGTGTTGGGGTTGGTGCTCAGAGCGCCAATCCGGACCGTATTTATGTATGATTCATGAATACGAACATCCCCTTATTCCATAATACTACTTACTTAGTGGTTGCACCTCTTGTTTTTATATACGTATTCGATCTGATTACGATTAGATTGAAACTAAATGTGGTTTAGTGATATGTATATATTAGACAAAGACCCGATAATATATAATGCAATACACAGTTACAAAGATAGTTTGTAATTGACATTGGGAAGTGTATTGCTATAATATATATATTACCAAATAAAGTTCCTGGTCAAGATTCATTAACACGGGTCGGTTAGTCAAATCTGCTGAGACCAGTACATGTCGTATATCGAGACTTGGTCCGATGGTTTATCCCAATGAACCATGAGTCTAGAGGAGACTCATATAGACGTGTAGGTGTTTATAGTGTATAAACACTGAACGGCTCACCGAAGATTCTTAATGGATGGTACGCCAACGTCAATAAGAATCTTCTCGGGGGTTGAGTAGCATAGTGGTCCTTCGACTTGAGATACCACTGTGGATGTATGAGACATCCTCTCCACTTAGATGGCAGTCACGTCACCGATCTATTTAGATCAGACCTCCGCCTGTTCGTTGGGTGTGGACCGATCCTCAGGATATCCTGTGTGTGTCAAGATAGGATCCGTCAGTTCTGTGTACAGAGCATAGGTAGTCCATATATTATTAGCAGTCTGTTAAATCTGTGGCCACAGTATACATCGGAAGTAAGTTCCGAGTGTTATTTAGAGATTGCTAATAGATACGTCGACGAGATAATACCTATAGAGATTTGACGTTTACATCTATATCTCTGGGATTATCTGGATACCTGTGACGGAGGGATTATACGTATGCAATGACCTCGACCTGTATGATTCAGCGAGATTATCCGTGATCGTCATAATCTACGGGTGGATAGATTATGGACACGAAATTGGATTTCGTGACGGATATACCTGAATCTAGAGAGTCTCAATAATGAAACATACTCGTAGAGCACTAGGGCAACTTTTATGAATAATGATGATTATTTATAAATCGTTTAAACGTTAAACGAAAGATACATGCGAACGGGCCGAACCGTCATTTCCTAATTAATGTGTATTTGTATTTAATATATGATATTATTAAATACACATTAATAAATAGTCAAATAAAGGTATTTGACATATATCATCAATATATGTATTTGAGATATTTAAAGTAAATATAATACATATATTTGATATATTTGTATTTAATTAATTATTTAATTATTTAATTGTTAAATGATTAATATAATTAAAATATAAATATCTCACCAAATGATAAAGTTAGGAAATGATTATAAGTGTAAATGTTTGACTTTACATTAAAGGAAAAGGTTGTCAAATTGAATTTGACTTCCTTGGATATTTATTTTAAATTGTTAAAATTAAAATATTTTTTCCTTTATTTTTGCTAAATTTCGGCCAAGACCTTAAATAAATATAAGTGTTATATTTTTAAGTTGCAATTGTTGACTTAGTTGAATAATTCATTAAAGTGTAATGATAGAAAACAAGTTGACAAGTTGTAACTTTAATGAAACAAAATAATATCTAGATATTTATTTCTTCACCAAATTTCGGCCAAGGCTTATTTGAGGAGGTATATATTGTTTTGTTTCATTTTTAGGGTTTAAGAAGTTCATATACACAAAATAAACATAAAAGAAAGTTGAGAGAAAAGCTTGAAGGCTAAAGGAGAAAAGGCTTGAAAACTTGGATTTTGTAAGTCTTTCTTTAAAGCTTTCAACATGGAAATTGTTTCTAACATACTTGGCATCATTTTGTGTTGCTTTGATGTTCTTTCTTCTTTTATAGTTTATGTTTATTTGGTTTTGAACTTTGATGAAAGTGATGAGCATGTATAATGGAGAAAGCTTGTGACTAGTGTAGTTATAAGTATTCTTTTATGGTTTTGGAAACCTTGTTGCCATTCTAGAGTTGTTGACCCACTCTTAAATGACCTAGAATTGTTCTATAGTTGTTTCATTGTGTTGAGACTTGAATTGGATGGAAGAAACATGATTGAAGTATTAGATTTAACCAATTTGGTCTAATTTGTCCAATTTGATGAAATTGAAAAATTAGGGTTCATGACCAATTCCAAATTTGGGGCTTTTCATATATGTTGTGCATTTGGATGTGTATATGATGCATATAAAGTTTCATGTTCATTGGATTACATCTTGATGTGTTTTGATGCATGAAATGACAAAGTGCACAAATGGCACCCTTAATGGTGCATTCGGCCAAAGTGAGAAAATTTGGGGATTTGGTTGCTTTTGGTGTTTTGATGTTTTGAACATGCTAAGTTCATCTTAGAAATGATTTAGAATCATTCAAAATTGATTAGATCAATTTCGGACTAAAATGGACAAAATACCATATAAGGGTAATTTGGTAATTTCTTTTGAATATGATTCATTTGAATTTTATTTCATAATTTGATTATTGGAATATTAAATAAATATGTTTATTTAATTAATCCGAGAAAAAGTTTTGAAATCGGAAGATTCGATCTTCCGCCGCTTCCGCTGCGTTACCGGATATTCCCCCTAAAACCCCTACAAAATGGTATCAGAGCGAGTCTGATTCTAGGCCTCCATAAAATGATTAGCTTGTTTTATTCAATGTTTAATCATGTTTTCTTGACTTTATACATGCATGTTATAATCTAATTTGATTAGATTTAGGGTGTATGACACTTAATGGAATATCCCCGCTTAATATAAGGTTTAAAGTAACTAGTATTTGGAATACTTGTTTCTTGGTCCGTCTTGTCAATACGGTTTATAAATATCTTTTCGTTGACTACATCCGAGACCGTGCCTCTGCTGTGAGGATGTAGCTGATAGAAATTTATTTATGCCGAATGTATATTAGATACTAGATAAATTCAAGCGAAAGCGGAATCCTGAACGTGCCCTAGCTGTCAGGGTTACGCAAGTAACTTGAGTTTATCATTGACAAGTTTAACCTTGGTACGTCTCCTTGTGGGCCTGCCTTCGCGCAGCGACAACGAGAAACGGCCAGGACCGGAACCTCGGAGTCACTGGTGAGTGATTGACAATTAGTTGTCTACCTGTGAATATACGTCGGCGAGACCGTGCCTCTGCTGTGAGTCGAAATATATTCATGGGGTCCTCTTCCCATTATGGAATTCGATTTAATTATTGAATTCTCGTCTTTCCGTTGGGGATTACGGCATTACGTAAAAATAGTGGGAGGCACTGCTAAGTTTAAAATATTCCATAACTTAGGCAGTGTATGTTATTATGGAAATTGCTGCTTGTTTGTTTCCTTATTCTATTGTTTATATAGAATTAAACTTTTATTTACTGCACACATATTATGATATGTTATCTGACTAGACTCTTGGTTGCAGTTATTCTAGAATAGGTTCTAGATACTACTAGACTAGGATATTATTAGATTAGTCTAAACCATCGGGAACTGTTGTTCCGATTTTCTTAAAAAATAAAGATGGTTAATGATGACTTAGTTTCTAAGTCATGATAGATAATCTAGATAGATATCCCCTTTAGGATATAATACTTTAGAGACAATAGTTTCTTATGCAGTAAGAATTGACTTGAATTAGTTCATGTCTCGAGATTCTTGACTGGCATTTAGAAAGCCCTATTAGGTATTTGTTTATCTAGTAATGACTTTTCTAAGCTTTAATTACCTTTAGAGGTAATGTGTTTGACACAATTTGCTAATCAGTTATTTACAATTGTTGTGAATAGTTGAATGCAAATAGTAAAGCTAAAGAAAGGAGATGCGTATATTTGTGTATAGAAAATATCGATTTTCACAATACTACAACTATAGGTATTGGATACCAGATCTCCCGTCTAGTTATTTGAAATATTGGTTAACGATTGTTTTGATATTTGATATCGGAACTTGCGACTATTGGATAGTCACTTGTTCTTTATAAACAATTGTTACATATTTTATAATAACTAGTAGTGTCATTGACGTAGAGATAAACATTAAGAAAAATTATTCGGTAAAGTAAATAATTTAGAACGGTGCTTTATGAATTTAATCACTTAAGCATTGGATGCTTATTCCGTATGGTAAATGATGGTTTGATACTAGATCACACCCACATCCTTATCCATTTAATGAATATTGTATTCAGGAAAGTGATTAAGATCTCGTTTAACCAATGATTGTCATTGGACCACCAAATTTATTTAACTGATACATTGGATGTATGTAGTTTTATAAATAATAATTGCTTAAGGTAGTTTTCTTTATTTCGTAACTTAGTTGATGAATTGTCATAACTTAGTTACGTGTTTCTGAAGGAACACATATTGAAAGTCTTGAAAGTATCAAGTACTTTCAATCCGTTCTGATGAAACGTAGATTGAACATTTTTGACTTGTTCAAATATATTCAATCTAAAGGTTTTAGAGAATTCTATCCTCAAAATTCATAACATGTCTTTGAACTGTTCAAAGATCTTTGATACGATCAAACGTATGAATTTAAAGCAATTAGTTCTAAGGTTATTTAGTGAATATGATTCATATTCAATATTGTTCTTCCACGATTCCATCTTGATGGAATTGAGTAGTGGGAGCAATCGAATCTTATATGATTTGATTCGTTTGATATTGAATGTTACCGAATTAGTTTCAATACTCTTGGGGTTATACTCCAGTAACACTAATTCATCTCTTTAATTAATGTTCCATTATTTTCTACAGTTGCATATATGATATGTATAGGTAGAAAATTTGAATCTTGAAAAGTTTGAGATTTCAATCTTTCTTTTATATAATAGTTATATAATGGAAATTACTTACACCTCGGAGGTATAAGTAAAAGTTTATCGTTTATTCTGTTTAATAGAATATTGTATTCTATTTAATAGAATATCTTTCCTACGATTCTAAGTAATAAAATCGTTTTATTACTTGGTGTGTAACATCAGATGTTAACTATTGTAGAAAAGACTTGACTTATTGAAGTCAAATGTGAGAATGATAAATTATAAATGGAACTACGTAATTAATAAGATGAAACAACCCTTATACATCTTCCGTGCAAGTCCAATAGGATAACAGAATCATTCACGAGTATTTGATACTTAATGGTTCCGTTGTTTTCTTATTGAAGAAAAATTATCCTATGACTTTTAATGGAAGCGATATTTGATATCGATTCTGGAAGTTCACCATTGAACCTTAGATCTAAGATTGTTCATAGCTTACTATGATCAAGTTTTGAACTTGATTACGCTTTCATTATGAATTAGTTCATGATATGTGCTAATTGTTTGCACAACGGAAGCAATGTGAGCTTATTAAAGGTTTGACCTTTATAGTATGACAGTGAGAAAAGTTATACTCAGCAATCTATTGTAGATTCTGAGAAAACTTATCTCTAGTCACACTAATTGAACAATTAAAGATATATTGGTTAATGTTGATAATAAACTGTATATTTTAGCTAAAGAATGCAAAGTGGCGTTTTTGGATGACTTATTCAGATAAGAGATCAGTTGTGATTTCCTTATTTGAAGAGTTCATTCTGAAATGGCCCTAGAGTTTGTGTTCTGCTGAGATCGCAGTTTAGTGTGCTAGCTTATAGAGCCTATTGTAGACTCGGATAAGTCTTCCAGAAATATGTGTTCTCTATTTTTGATATCGTCAGATTGTCTGATCTTGTCAAAGTATAGAGAATACATATGTGATTAGAAGGGTTAGTGGGAGCGTACATATTACTTTCTAGTGTTATATATCTTAACGACATTATCATTATTATAGTAATAATGAGATGTTTGTAGGTAAAAGATTTACCTAAGTCTTCTTTACTCCGTGTGAAAGCAGTGGGAGTAGTCTCTGTTATATTGATATAAAGTTTTATATATGATATAAAACCAAGAGACTTGTGAGATACTCCTATTAGTCGTACATTAGATATGATCTAATGAAGGACATAACAAGGCTATCTGTATGACAGTTAGTATAACTGTTCGACAGTTATTGTGTGTCTTATACATAGTATTCATCTTTCGTAAAGGATGATTCCTTTTTCGAAAGAGATATTGATTAGAATGTCTAAACAATATTATGTATCATTTGATGATGACATAGTGAATACTTTATTAATGTGCGATTATCGATGTCGATTTAATCGTAATTGTTACGAGTTATTTTGACATCCTATAGACCATATGATGGATCTTGAAACACGTTCTTTGTGATCTTTGAGATATTAAGAACGAGTTTCTAATTCATGGAGAATATAGTCTGCAACCATTAGGGTCATATTAGTTTTGAGACTAATTATGACGTTAGACAGTCTACGTCATAAAGAGTCACAAAAGATGCAGTGGGGAGTGTCACGAAGGATTCTACTATTTAGTGGAATCAAATGCAACTTTTGAAGTATTGACTTATGAAGTTGCATAGTGACCTTTTAAATTAGAAGTTTTGAATTGTTATTGTGCTTGCGGTTGTCTTCATAGTATTTTGGATTTGATCCTTAAATACTTGGACAACTCAGTAGCTGTAGCACAATACTGATGTAGCATCAGAGTCATATTAATGTATAATCTAGATTCTACAAAATATGAATGATGCTGACTATGGGAAACGATGGAGTTTGTTTGACAAACTCAATATGTCATAGCGGACTTTTTTTGTTGCCTACCTCTTAAGTACTGGGTGAGCTTTTGAGGACCATGTGCATACGATGCACATTGAGACGTGTATATGATACCGTGGATTGGCACTAGAGCAAGTGGGAGAAATTGTTGGGGTTGGTGCTCAGAGCGCCAATCCGGACCGTATTTATGTCTGATTCATGAATACGAACATCCCCTTATTCCATAATATTACTTATTTATGGTTGCACCTCTTGTTCTTATATACGTATTCGATCTGATTACGATTAGATTGAAACTAAATGTGGTTTAGTGATATGTATATATTAGACAAAGGCCCGATAATATATAATGCAGTACACAGTTACAAAGTTAGTTTGTAATTGACATTGGGAAGTGTCACTGCTAATGATATATATTATCAAACAAGTTCCTGGTCAAGATTTGCTAACACGGGTCGGTTAGTCAAATCCGTTGAGACCAGTACATGTCGTATATCGAGACTTGGTCCGATGGTTTATCCCAATGAACCATGAGTCTATGGAGACTCGTATAGACGTGTAGGTGTTTATAGTGGATAAACACTGAACGGCTCACCGAAGATTCTTAATGGATGGTACGCCAACGTCAATAAGAATCTTCTCGGGTTGAGTAGCATAGTGGTCTTCGACTTGACTTGAGACACCACTGTGGATGTATGAGACATCCTCCACACTTAGATGGCAGTCACGTCACCGATCTATTTAGATCAGACCTCCGCCTGTTCGTTGGGTGTGGATCGATCCTCAGGATATCCTGTGTGTGTCAAGATAGGATCCGTCAGTTCTGTGTACAGAGCATAGGTAGTCCATATATTATTAGCAGTCTGTTAAATCTGTGGCCACAGTATACATCGGAAGTAAGTTCCGAGTGTTATTTAGAGATTGCTAATAGATACGTCGACGAGATAATACCTATAGAGATTTGACGTTTACATCTATATCTCTGGGATTATCTGGATACCTGTGACGGAGGGATTATACGTATGCAATGACCTCGACCTGTATGATTCAGCGAGATTATCCGTGATCGTCATAATCTACGGGTGGATAGATTATGGACACGAAATTGGATTTCGTGACGGATATACCTGAATCTAGAGAGTCTCAATAATGAAACATACTCGTAGAGCACTAGGGCAACTTTTATGAATAATGATGATTATTTATAAATCGTTTAAACGTTAAACGAAAAATACATGCGAACGGGCCGAACCGTCATTTCCTAATTAATGTGTATTTGTATTTAATATATGATATTATTAAATACACATTAATAAATAGTCAAATAAAGGTATTTGACATATATCATCAATATATGTATTTGAGATATTTAAAGTAAATATAATACATATATTTGATATATTTGTATTTAATTAATTATTTAATTATTTAATTGTTAAATGATTAATATAATTAAAATATAAATATCTCACCAAATGATAAAGTTAGGAAATGATTATAAGTGTAAATGTTTGACTTTACATTAAAGGAAAAGGTTGTCAAATTGAATTTGACTTCCTTGGATATTTATTTTAAATTGTTAAAATTAAAATATTTTTTCCTTTATTTTTTGCTAAATTTCGGCCAAGACCTTAAATAAATATAAGTGTTATATTTTTAAGTTGCAATTGTTGACTTAGTTGAATAATTCATTAAAGTGTAATGATTTAGAAAACAAGTTGACAAGTTGTAACTTTAATGAAACAAAATAATATCTAGATATTATTTCTTCACCAATTTCGGCCAAGGCTTATTGGAGGAGGTAAGTATATATTGTTTTGTTTCATTTTTAGGGTTAAGAAGTTCATATACACAAAATAAACATAAAAGAAAGTTGAGAGAAAAGCTGAAGGCTAAAGGAGAAAAGGCTTGAAAAACTTGGATTTTGTAAGTCTTCTTTAAAGCTTTCAACATGGAAATTGTTTCTAACATACTTGGCACATTTTGTGTTGCTTTTCTTGTTCTTTCTTCTTTTTATAGTTTGTTATTGGTTTTGAACTTGATGAAAGTGATGAGCATGTATAATGGAGAAAGCTTGTGACTAGTGTAGTTATAAGTATTCTTTTATGGTTTTGGAAACCTTGTTGCCATTCTAGAGTTGTTGACCCACTCTTAAATGACCTAGAATGTTCTATAGTTGTTTCATTGTGTTGAGACTTGATTGGATGGAAGAAACATGATTGAAGTATTAGATTTAACCAATTTGGTCTAATTTGTCCAATTTGAAGAAATTGAAAAATTAGGGTTTATGACCAATTCCAAATTTGGGGCTTTTCATATATGTTGTGCATTTGGATGTGTATATGATGCATATAAAGTTTCATGTTCATTGGATTACATCTTGATGTGTTTTGATGCATGAAATGACAAAGTGCACAAATGGCACCCTAAGGTGCATTCGGCCAAAGGAGAAAAATGGGGATTTTGCTTTTGGTTTTTTGATGTTTTGAACATGCTAAGTTCATCTTAGAAATGATTTAGAATCATTCAAAATTGATTAGATCAATTTCGGACTAAAATGGACAAAATACCATATAAGGGTTAATTGGTAAATTCACTTGAATATGATTCATTTGAATTTTTTTTCATAATTTGATTATTGGATAATTAAATAAATATGTTTATTTAATTAATCCGAGAAAGAAAAAGTTTTTTTGAAATCGGAAGATTCGATCTCCCGCCGCTTCCGCTGCGTTACCGGAAGTCCCCCTTTTTTAAAAATAAAAACCCCTACAAGGGGACAATAAGTATAGGAAAGAAGTGGACCTATATGAGGAAGTCTCTTAAAAAAAGAGAATTCTGAAAAACAATTGATTGACTCAACTCAGAAGGAACCAAAACACGTAGACTATAAGACCACACCTCAAGAAACACAAAAAACCACTTCATTTAGATCAATTAGGGAATCTCCACATTCCATTGAGATATACCCGAGTCATCAAACAAGTTTGACTAGCGCTTAGGATTGGTGACTCGTTGCATTTTGATGATCCCAAGAAACTATGAAAAGATAGCTAGGGGTAGACATTTGGATCTTCCTAGAGGGCGTGAATCTATTGAATTTTGAAATGGAATCCATGTATTCCAATCAAAAGTATGGACATTTTGTGATCCTCCTGAAGGAATTGGTCCTATTTTTTAGGTTTCTTAAGCAAACGAAGATCATTTGCAAGCAACAAAAACAAAATGTGAATACGAAAAGGTAGGATGAGCGGAATTATACTCACAAAGAGGGGTTGTAGGAGGGTGTTGATAATAAAAAATTTTGCTTCTTTGAAAGTTGTTCCAAGCTCCTCCAAAGGGGTGTAGCAAGCTCCAAGCTTGGATCTTTGATTCCAAGCTCATGGGAAAAGTTTCCCTAACACCTTAGGATGATTCCTTAAATGTGCTAGCAGTGGAGATTTTGCAACAAAATCCCCTAGTTCTTCTTGTAACTCTCGGCCAATGAGAGTGTAAGAGAGAGAGTGAGAGAGATGAGTGACGTGAAGAGAGAATGGAAGAGAGATGATTTGTTGACTTGTTTATTTGATTTCCAAAACAAATAATGATATACCAAAAAATCTAACGTTGGGTAAATGTCTTCATCTCACCAACTTGTGTGTAAAACAAGTTATCAACCACCCACCAAATTCCATCAACTAAAAGTTGATTAAAGTGACTGAGGTGACTGTGACTAGTGATGTGACTTGTGGGCCCCACTTAATTCAAAATCCGAGTGGGCCCACAACACATTCCGGGCTCGGGTTCGTTAATTCCGAATTAACGAATTTTTCGTTGCGACGTAATTAAATCAAATTTAATTAAATATTACCTAGTAAAATTACTATTAAAGTCACTCGCGAATTAATTCTAAATAATTCGTTCGCCCGAATTAAAATATAATTTTAATTCCGTTATGAAATCTAATTTCATTTAATATATCGAATATATTATTTTATCGATTAATTCTGAATTAATCATTTTTCTCTCTTCTAATAGAATTTTATCCCAGATAAAATCTCTCCGCAATTAATCCTATATTAATTATGTTCGAGTCATACGTCATCGGTGAATCTTCGGGAAGTGACCCATGAGATTCCTGGATATGTTGGCAGTAAATCCGATCGTCGGACTATCCAAACACGTGTTTACCTTGTACTACGTTCTTACCGATTTATGAGACATGGTTGGCTTCTAGCAAAGCATTGTGCCTACCCAATTCTCCAGAAATATTCTTTAAGGAATATATAATCTATAACAGGTGTAGTATACATAGTATTGCGTATTACGATCCAATATCTGATGTCACATGCAAGGCCTTAGGCTGGAATAGTGTCTGCCCCGTACGAAGAATATATCGGATCACAAGCAACTAGTCTCTATAATCGGATAATCATGACCTTATCATATTATCCCGATAGTTGCAACATAATAGAGAACTGGTTATGTATCCATGTGTGATCATCATCTCCATATGATTGAAGTGATACTTCCGTCTTGACATCACACCCAATACACTACGATTCTCAATAAACCCAGAAGAGGCGTACACAGAACCTGTTAAAGTCCAGGACGACCAAAACCAAAGCGTATTGATTGTCGCAAGTATTAGCGATGCAAGTCTTAGGTTAAGACAAAATACACCTACCCCGAAGCGGATTCCCATAGACACATAGTCATACTACCAATGGGATTCCACTGGGTCTATCTAGAGTGAAGTTGTTTATGTATCATCGGTACACACAACCTCATATCACATTTGCATAAGTATCCAATACTTAAATAGATGAGAACTATGTTATTACGCTTCCATAACACGCACAAGTACAATACTAGTCTATTCCGCATTATCGATGTCCAATCTCGATAATACTACGACTAGGGATATTTAATAATTAAAACTTTATGGATTGATATTGTCTCATATCTTATAATCCGGAACTAATCATAAGGACTTTAATGATTCATATATATTAAAGTAATCTAATTACAAAATGATAAAATGCAATTCCCATTGTCACATAGTTAATTTGTACAAAAACCCCAATGTCTTTTACAAATAGTGACGTTATGGGTCATAATTGTCCAACAATCTCCCACTTGGCCTATAGTCAGTCACTCAAACATCTAACACTTGAACTATGTACATGTCGCTCAAAATTTTGCTGAGGAATAGCTTTCGTCAGTGGATCTGAAATATTGTCCTCTGATGCGACCTTCTCAATCTTCACATCGCCACGATGTATGATCTCATGAATCAGATGGAAACGTCGAAGAACATGCTTGGATCGTTGATGAGACCACAGTTCCTTAGCCTGCGCTATAGCCCCGTTATTGTCACAATACAATAGAACGGGCTCAGCTGCTAACGGAACTACTTCTAATCCAATTAGGAATTTACGGATCCAAACTGCCTCTTTTGCTGCTTCAGCTGCAGCAATATACTCCGCTTCTGTTGTTGAATCGGCAACAGTCTCTTGCTTGGAAGATTTTCGTTGTTCAAACAAAATATGTACCCGGATTACGACTTACAGTCGTCTTTATCGGTTTGGAAAATTGCATCGGTAAACCCAGTTACCTCAAGTTCTCCATCTCCATAAATTAAGAAAGCATCCTTAGTTCATCTAAGATACTTAAGGATATTCTTAACCGCCATCTAGTGACCATCACCTGGATCGGCCTGATAGCGACTACACATGCTCAAAGCATACGAGACATCAGGTCACGTACATATCATGGCATACATGATCGATCCGACTGCCGAGGCGAATGGGATCCGACTCATCTTGTCTCTCTCATCTTGAGTTTTAGGACACATGTCCTTAGATAGAGTGACGCCATGTGACACTGGCAACATTCCCCTCTTAGACTGTTCCATGTTGAATCTCTTCAACACTTTGTCAATATATGTGCTCTGGGAGAGTCCAAGCAGCTTTCTAGATCTATCTCGGTAGATCTTTATTCCTAGAATAAAGGCTGCTTCTCACATATCCTTCATGGAGAATTTTAATGAAAGCCAAGCTTTCACCGATTGTAGCATGAGAATGTCATTGCCAATAAGCAATACATCATCGACATAAAGTACAAATAATGGCAGTGCCCTCCCAATAACCTTCTTATATACACAAGGATCATCCTCGTTTTGAACGAAATCATATTCTTTTATGATCTCATCAAAACGTTGGTTCCAAGAACGCGATGCTTACTTCAATCCATAAACGGATCGATTTAACTTGCAAACCTTGTCTGTATGTTTAGGTACGACCAAACCGTCAGGCTGTTACATATAAATATCCTCCAAAAGGTTTCCGTTAAGGAAATCGGTTTTGACGTCCATCTGCCATATCTCGTAATCGAAATATACAGCAATAGCAAGCATAATCCGAATGGATTTAATCATGGCAACGGGTGAAAAAGTTTCGTCGTAATCGACACCATGTCTTTGATGATACCCTTTCGCTACAAGCCTAGCCTTGTACGTTAGTATGTTGCCATCCATGTCGGTCTTCTTCTTGAAGACCCATTTGCAACCAATAGGCTTTACGCCTTCTGGTGCATCAACCAGTGTCCAAAATTGGTTGGTGTACATGGAATCCTTTTCGGACATCATGGCATCTTGCCATAAACCGGAGTCGATACCTTGTATCACTTCCTCATACGTAGCTGGTTCGTCTTCCTCAATAAGATTAATATCTACATTAGGTGAGATCAGAAACCCATACCTCTCAGGTTGTTTTCTGACTCTCTCTGATCTACGCGGTTCTTGTGTATTCGAAGATTGTGGTACAGTCTCATCCCTGGTGAATTTTTCGTGTTCCGTTAAGGATTCTGTGCCAGGAACAGTATCACTCTGATTTTCATCGAGTTCTACTTTCCTCCCACTTACCACTGTATTTACGAATTCCTTCTCAATGAAAACCGCATGTAGAGCAACAAATACTTTGTTCTCTTATGGGTGATAGAAGTAATATCTTTTGGTTTCCCTAGGATATCCTACAAATTGGCATTTATCCGATTTGGGTTCAAGTTTGGTACCTTCCAAATGTTTGACGTATGCCCAGCATCCCCAAATTTTCAGGAATGAGAAACCCGGTTTCTTTCCTGTCCATATTTCATACGGAGTCTATTGAACAGACTTTGACGGAACCTTATTCAAAATAAGTATTGCATTGTTCAATGTATATCCCCAGAAGGAAATAGGTAGCTCTGTGCGACTCATTATCGACCTCACCATGTCCAACAAAGTTCAGTTTCTCCGTCCGGACACACCGTTTAATTGCGGTGTTCGGGGAGGAGTCCACTGTGAAAGAAAACCATATTCTTTCAAGTAATCAAGAAACTCATTGCTTAAGTATTCTCCACCACGGTCCGACCGTAATGTTTTAATACTTTTGCCAGTCTGTTTTTCAACTTCTTGTCGAAATTCTTTGAATTTCTCAAAGGTTTCCGACTTATGTCTCATAAGATACACATAACCATAACGCGATGCATCATCCGTAAAGGTATGAAGTATTCATATCCACCTCTAGCCTGGCTAGACATAGGCCCACATACGTCACTATGAACGAAGGCTAACAGTTTGGTGGCACGTGCACCCTTACCGTTAAAAGGTGTTTTAGGTATTTTTCCTAATAAACAAGATTCGCAGACGTCATATGAATTTGGATCAAATCCGTCCAAGTACCCACTCTTCGAAAGTGTGGATATGCAAGTCTTGTTAATGTGTCTCAGACGACAATGCCACATATAAGTTTCATCTTTGTTACTTAATTTAAGTCTTTTGTTTGTTACATTATATGTTTGAGATTGATTTATATTCAAAATATAAATACCATTATTCATATCAGCACTGCATATCTCCATATCATTTTTATACATAAAACACCCAGTGTTTCTAAAAACAAAAGTATAGCCACATTGGGCCAATAAAGATACCGATATAATATTCCTAGTCAAACTAGGTACATAATAACAGTCTGAAAGATTAAGTACATGCCCCGAGGGCAGTTCCAAAATATAAGTCCCAACGGCCAAAACGGCGACTCGAGTCCTATTTCCAACGTGGAGGTCAATCTCTCATGAGGCCAGTCTCCTGCTAATCCACAGATCCTGCACATCAGTACATATATGAGTACCACAACCAGAATCAAAAATCTAATTTTTAAAACTAGAGGTAGACATGTTTATTTCTATAACAAACATACCTGAAGCCGGTGTCTTGCCCGCTTTGATTTCCTTCATGTATGCCTTCTACTCATGGCAGTCACGCTTCCAGTGACCCCATTTGCCACACTGCAGGCATACATCTTGGGATTTGTCCTTAGTCTTCCCAGAAGACTTTGACGATTTGGCCTTGCCCTTCTTCTTCTTCTTCTTTACACCTCTAGTTGCCTTGGGCCAAGCCATCGGCTGAGATGTTGAAGAGAAGTGCGCCTCGCTCTTTTTGCCCTTCAATAGCTCTTTTTCTGCTTCACGCAGTATTGCCATCAGCTCTCTAAGAGTATAGTCTTGGTTCATCATATTGTAATTCATGATGAACCCGCTCCAGCTGTCAGGAAGAGACTGCAAGATCAAATCTATAGAAGTCTCAGTCTCAAAGGTTATGCCTGTTGGATAATATGACCCATAGCGTCACTATTTGTACATATCATGGTGTTGTTGTACAAATTAACTATGTGACAAAGGAGATTGCACTCTTATCATTTGTGATTAGATCACCTTAGATGTATAAATGATTAGAGGTCCCTATGATTTATTCCTGGACGGAGAATGATATGAGACAGTATCAATCCACGAAGGATTAATCATTAAATATCCCTAGCCGGAGTATTATCGAGACAGGACATCGATAATGTGGAATAGGCTAGTATTGCACTTGTGCGCGTTGTGAGGGCACAACGGCATAGTTCTCATATATTTAAGTATTGGATACTTATGCAAGTGCGATAGGAGGTTGTGTTTCACCGATGGTACGGGAAACAGCTTCGCTCTGGATAGACCCCTCGGAATCCCATTGGTATTATGACTATGTGTCTATGGGAGTCTGACATCAGGGTAGGTGTATTTGGTCTTAACCTGAGACTTGCACCGCTAATGCTTACGACAATCAATATACTTTAGTTGAGGTCGTCTAGGACTCTAACCGGTTCTGTGTACGCCAACTGCTGGGTATATTGAGAATCGTAGAGTATTGGGTGTGACATGATATTTGGAATATTCATGTAATGATAACTTTAGTGCTTAATCCATAATACTTGTCATATAGACTCCTTAATTTCTTTATCAGAACTAAGGATTAGATTCTTAAAGTATGATATTGAAATTGAAGGATATTCAAAGATTAGATCTTGGAAGTACTTTTAAAAATTGCAATAAATAATTCTTGGAGAATTAAAGACTATTCTCAAGGAGATAAAGTCAAAATTTGCAATTAGGCAAGTAGTACAAGGCACACCTTACTTCAATATTCTGGAAACCCGAGGCTTGGTCAAAGGCAACTGGAATATTGAAAATGACAAAGGCAAAATCATTATAGTCTTCTTGGAAGATAAATGACATATCCCAAAATGTCTGCACAATTGTGGCAAACGGAATCGCGAAGCGTGACTGTCGTTTGTCAAAGCAGACATGAAGGAATTGAAGACGAGCAAGGCTCTGACTTCAAATATGTTTGTCAAAATTATGTTCATTACTAGTATTAAAATTGGATTTTTTAGATACTTGATATGGTACATAATAAATATATATATATTGATGTTCAGAATCTGCTGTGAGCAGGATTAGAGAACTGTTATAATGTAACTAGTTTGACTAGATACATTATCTCTTTATCAGTGTTTAACCCACTACGGGTGAACCTTTATATTTTAGAACACTAAAGTGTTTTATTATATAAGGATGATATTGAGATAAACACATTAGATGTGAATAACAGAATTTATATTTTGAATATAAATAAATCTCAAATATATATATAATGACAAACAAATAGCTCAAAATGATTTGATCAGAAGAAACTAATTATGGCATTGTTGTCTGGGACACAATCGAACAAGACTCGTATATCCACACTTTCGAAGAGTGGGTACTCGGACTGTTTTGATTCCAATCAAATAAAGTCTACGAATCTAGTTTATTGGGCAATGTGCCTAAAACACTATTTACTTGGTAAAAGTGTAAAATGCCATCGATCTATTAACCCTTGTTCATAGTGAAGCAAGTGGGCCCATGTCTAGCTAGGCTAGATATGAATACTTCGTGACCTATACAGATGTGGCATCGCGTAATGGTTGTGTGTTTCTTTTGAAGAACACAAATCGGAAATTTTTAGAGTTTCGACACGAAATAGACAAATAGATCGACTATAGTATTATACCGTCACGGTAAGACCGTAATGGAAAATACTTAAGCAATAAGTTTCTTATATACTTGAAAGAGTATAGTATTCTTTCAAATGAGGACTCCTCCCGGAACACGTCAAAGTGACGGTGTGTCCGAACGGATTAACCGAATCATGTTAGACATGATAAGGCTAATCATGAGTCGCTCTGAGCTACCATTTCCTTCAACGGATAAATTTTAACAGTGCAATAACTTATTCAGAATAAGGTTCCATAATAATTTGTTTGACAGATTACATATTAGATATGAACGGGAAAGAAACCGGGTTTCTCATTCCTGACCATTAGGGATGCTAGGCATATGTTTGGATGATACCAAACTAGAACCCAAATTGGATAAGTGTCAATTGTAAGCTATCCTAGGGATACCATAAGTATTGTACTTATACATCTCACCAGAGAACAATTAGATTGTTGCTCACCATGCAGTTTTCCTGAGAGGAATACAGACATGCAGTGGTAAGTGGGAGGATAGTAAAACTCGATGAAAATCGGAGTAATACTATTCAAGGCACCTATTCCTAATGGAACATAAATAGTTCATCAAGGATGAAACTATTCCATAATCTTCGAGTACACAAGAACCACGTAGATCGGAGAGAGTCATAAAACAACCTAGGGTATGGGTTTCTGATCTCACCTCATAAAGATGTTAATCTTTTAATGTATACCAACTGATTACGTATGAGGTAGTGATACAAGGTATCGACTCCCTATTATGACAAAGTGTCATGAGTCCGAAATGGATTCCATGTATATCAACAAGTTTGGATACTAGTTGATGTACCATAAGACATTGTGCCTATTGGTACTTTATAAGTCTTCAAGGAAGACATACATGGAAGGAAACATACCAACGTACTAAGCTAGGCTTGTAAAGAAAAGGTAGAGTTATCAACATTGTGTTGATTCCGTCGAAACCTTTTACCTGTTGCCATTGTAAATCCATTTGGATAATGCTTGCTAAAGCTGTGTATTTCATTTATGAAATATGACAGTTTAACGGAAAATCGCTTTCCTGAAAAGGAAACCTTTCGGAGGATGTTTATAACATCTTGTCGGTTTTGTCGTACCATGACAAGCAAACAAGGTTTGCAGGTTATTCGATCCATGTTTGGATTGAAGCAAGCATAGATTCTTGGAATTATCGTTTTGATGTAATCATAAAGGAGTATGATTTAATTCAAAACAATATGATTCTTGTGTATATAAAAGGGTTAGAGGGAGTGCACTGACATGAATGTCATGTAAGATAATGATAATATGTCATTTCTTGGAAATGATATTCCCATAAAATAATCGGTGAAAGCTTGGCTTTCCTGATAACGACTATAAGTCGTAATAAAGGTACTATACAATAGTATAACGGTACAGTGAGCTGGAAATCTTCCAAGCAAGATACTGTTGCCGAATAAACAACAAATGCGGATTATTGCTGCAGCTGAGGCAGCAATAGAAGCCATTTGGATCGATAATAAATCTAATTAGATTAGATATAGTTCTGTTAGCGGCTGAGCTAGGCGTCAGCACAGGCTAAAGAATTAATGTTCTCATCGACGATCCAGATATATACTTCTATATTCATCTGATTCGTTCGGATCATACATCATGGCGATGTGATGATCGTGTAAATCGCGTCAGACGATAATCATGCAAATCCGCTGACGAAAATCTTTTCTCAGCAATTTGAGCGAACCGTACATAGTTCGGGTGTTAGACACTCGAGTGACTGGCTATGTGCCAAGTGGGAGATTGTTGGATAATATGACCCATAGCGTCACTATTTGTACATATCATGGTGTTGTTGTACAAATTAACTATGTGACAAAGGAGATTGCACTCTTATCATTTGTGATTAGATCACCTTAGATGTATAAATGATTAGAGGTCCCTATGATTTATTCCTGGACGGAGAATGATATGAGACAGTATCAGTCCACGAAGGATTAATCATTAAATATCCCTAGCCGGAGTATTATCGAGACAGGACATCGATAATGCGGAATAGGCTAGTATTGCACTTGTGCGCGTTGTGAGGGCACAACGGCATAGTTCTCATATATTTAAGTATTGGATACTTATGCAAGTGCGATAGGAGGTTGTGTTTCACCGATGGTACGGGAAACAGCTTCGCTCTGGATAGACCCCTCGGAATCCCATTGGTATTATGACTATGTGTCTATGGGAGTCCGACATCAGGGTAGGTGTATTTGGTCTTAACCTGAGACTTGCACCGCTAATGCTTACGACAATCAATATACTTTAGTTGAGGTCGTCTAGGACACTAACCGGTTCTGTGTACGCCAACTGCTGGGTATATTGAGAATCGTAGAGTATTGGGTGTGATGTCAAGACGGAAGTATCACTTCAGTCATAGTGGAGATGATGTCACGCAGGATACGGTATTAGTGCTCTTAAGTGTTGCGCAACCATCGGGATATTATGACTAGGTCATGCATATTCGATTATAGAGACTAGTTACCAGACATCCGACATGTGCTTCGGACGGGGCAGACACTTATCCAGCCCTAGCCCTAGCACGTGACTATCCGATACTGGGCCGATATACACAATACTTGGTATACTACGCTTGATACAGATCTTAAATATTCTTAGATGGATATGACCGGAGAATTGGGTAGACTTCGTGCTTTGCTAGAAGCCGATCGTGTCTCGTAAATCGGTAGAACGTAGTACTTGGTACGTACGTGATTCGGATACTCCGAAGACCGTATTTACTACCGAATTATCCGGGGATCTCATGGGTCGCTTCCCAAAGATTCACCGATGACGTATGACTCGCACTTATATTAATCTGGGATTAATAAGATGAGAGAGAAAATTAATCTGGGATTAATTACAGAGATATTTTATCTGGGATAAAATATCAATTTAAAGAGAGAGAATGATTAATTTGGAATTAATCGATTAATTAATATATTTGATATATTAAACGAAATTGGATTTCGACGCGGAATTAAAATTAGATTTTAATTCGGGCGAGCGAATTAATTTAGAATTAATTCGTTAGCGACGTGAATAGTGATTTCGCTAGGCGTAATCATTTAATCACGACGTGACGGAAAATTCGTTAATTTGGAATTAGCGAAACCGAGCCCGAGATTATTTACGAGTGCATTCGCATTTCGAATTCGAGCGCGGCTCGTAAAATCAAGCGTCAAATCGCTAGTCGCATCTAGCGTCACATCAAGCGTCAAATCATGTCACTTTGAGTGATGTGACAATTGATTAGATTGATTGATTGAAGAGACTTTATGTGAGTGGTTGGAAAACAACTTTTTGAAAGTTGATAGAAATATATTTATTTTATTTGTTTGACTTTTGGTTGCCAAAAGTTTTGTATTTGCTTTTATTATTTGTAGAAAATATATATAAGCAAATTAAAACCAATTTTCCAACACACTTTTCATTTCTCTCTCTCACCATTTCTCTCCATTTCTCACGCCCTTAGAGGGCTGATTTCTTCTTCAAATTGGGCAGTGAACTGCCGAGCAAACCAAGAGGAAAAAGGGAAGCAAGTGTGATTTTGTGGCAAAATCGAGAGTGCTAGCACACTCCGGGATCATGCGAAGGTGATAGGGAAGTATACCATGACCGGGAAGCAAATGTTAAGCTTGGAGCTTCAAATCTGAAGATAAGGGGCGAATTACACTGTTCACAGCAGCCCACTGCCGCCCAAACCGTGTGCAGAATTTCGTTATTGTGTTGCACAAATCGTCGCTCAAACCGCTCGTGTAAAGTATTCCGCACTTCCGTCGTTGTATTCACTTATATTCATGCTTGAGTTTTCATCTTGGGACCTTTAAAAACTCTAACATGCCTACTGACTGACCGGCGTAAACACACACGTATAACGCAAGCGCACGTATCGTTCAAGTAGTATAAAAATATCGATCCCACGAGGACTTAATATCTAATCTATTAATTTTATGAGGTCAAATGATTACTAATATCTAACAAGTTGATTGATTGATTTGAAATGGTGACGATTCTAAATTTAAAAACAAGTAAATAAAATTGTCGAAAATAGGTTTTAAGAAAATTCAATATTAAAAACTATCTAGGGTTGTGATTTCTTCCAATCATTTAAAGATGAAGTGATTATCTTAAAGTTGGGTAATATATTGATTTATTAACCTGGAACACTAAATTATGTGTAAGCCTCTGTCGATGGTCAGACACAAATACCCAGTTTAACCCAATTGAACCATATGTCTATGTCAACCAAATTATCTGGATTCATTAAGTTTAAGTCCCAATTATGGCTACCCCCGCCCGACAAGTATATTCCTATCCTGTAAGGAAATCTATTAAAGGGTTATCTATCCTCAAGGAAGATCGTGGGCTATTGAGTCTAAGGCTGAAACCTAAAATCCCTATGTCTAGTTCATTTTAGATTTACCAGATCAATTTTATTAATGGCCAGTTAATGAAAAAGCATTAAGTTTAAGACTCAATAAATAAATCTTTATATTACCCAAGCTATAATCTAACCCTTATAAAACGGTGATATTGGATTTTATCACAACCCCAGATAACTAATTTAGTTACAACACATAACTAGGGCTAGTAAAAACTTGAAAATAAAAGACATAAAGTAAAAATGCGGTAAAGTAAATACTGAAAAGTAAATTACAATAAAATAAAATGCTAAGGTAAAAGGAATTACTTTTACTACTACTAATTTAGATATCTCCCATAAAATAATATATAAACTTGTGATTCTTTTTCCAACCAGCCATAGGCGGTAACCTGATTAAGTCAAATTAAGTCCAACCAGCCATAAAGGCGGAACCAAAATTAAATTACCAACCGACCAATCTGGCGGTATCCTTTATTAGTCAGGTTTAAATCAGATTAAAATGAATTACCAACCGACCAATCTGGCGGTATCCTTTTTAAGTCAATATTTTAAATAGTGAATATATTATTTTTAAGGGAGATTAATCTAAATAGTAACAGTAAAAGAATTACCTTTCACCCTAGCTGGGGGAGTTACCTCCTCATGGTAAATAAAAACTGTAAAAAGTAAAAAGTAAAAGTAAAAATTAAATTACTATATTAACAAAACGTAATTAAAATTAATTACAAAACTAAAAACTAAAAAAAACTAAAAATTAAAAGAAAGTAGAGAGAGAAACTCTCTCTTTAGAAAGATTATAAGAGAGAGAGTGGTGCACTGAATTCTGAAATTTCGAGCTCTATTTATAGGCAAAAAATTCGGTTTCTGGCGTCGCGACGCCAAGGACCTCAGCGTCGCTACGCCAGGTTTGTCGACGTGGCACGCTCTGGTTCGCTGTTTGAAGATTCTGGATAAGCTGATAAGGTGACACGTGGCAAAGTGGTTGGGCTTCAATTATTGTGACACGTGGCGGCTTCTGATTGGTCGCTGAGATTCTTATTCGCCACGTGTCAGATAAGGATTGGATATCCAATAATTGATGCTGACGTGGCGGTGACGTGGCGACACGTGGGAAAGAGACTGTCGGCACCATAGAATTGCGACACGTGGCACTTCTGATTGGCTGATGATGACGTGGCGGTGAGGTGGCAATGTTGACTTGTTGACTTGCTGACGTGGCTGATGACATGGAGATGACCTGGAGTGACGATGGCACACGTGGCGATGGTGACTGTCGGCACCGTAGGATGCTGACACGTGGCACGGCGCATGTTAGCAGATCGGCTGTGATGGTGACACGTGGCACGGCGCATTTTAGCAAAGTCAAACTTTTCTCAGATTCTGATTTGTGGACCCGGCGCACGTTAGCACTGTTCGGCGCATTTTAGACGTCGCGACGCGTAAGTCTTGGCGTCGCGACGCGCTTAAGACCAAAATATTCCAGTTGACGCATTTTTGTCCGTTTTTGCCCCAAATTGCCTCCAATGCTTTCCAAACTTTATTTATCTGCAAAATAACACCAAATACATCAAAACGTTCACAAAACTCGCGAAACTATACAAAATATTAAGTTAATTGAGTGGGAAATAGTGATATAAATACCACTCATCACACCCCCAAACCTAACATTTTGCTAGTCCTCGAGCAAAACATAAAAATAACATGAATATAAAATTAACTAAGCCACTTTCGTAGGGATCACGATTGCATTTAGCATGCAACAAGCCTTTAAACCCCTAGGTGTCCCTAGTGGACGAGTTGTAGTCTCGTGAGGGTTTACAGCAATGATACCCACAAACATTTTTACAAAAGTAAAAAATTAGTTAAAACTAATGCACACAAAAGCAAAAAGACAAGCGAAAAGAGAATAAAGATGTTAGTGACTAATCAGGTGAAACTTCTACTCCAAGTTACTAGTTGTTTTGTTTTATTTTAAATTACTGAATAAGTAAATTCTCCGATTATTTTTACCATTCTTCATATACATGGCCAACAAAATATTAATCAATTTATTTTTGCCCACAACAGTCATAAGTGCAGTTGATAAGAGAGTAATATTTTTGTCCTAAAGTTCTATCAGATTTCACACCTTTTTGGAGCAATGGAATAATTTTTCATTTTTCTGATTTTTTCTTTGATTTTTTCTCTATTTTTTATTTATATACAATATCTTCCATCTATGTAGCGAGTGTTGGGTCGGTGGCTCCCAAACCAGTTGGCTTTAGGGCACCAGGTGTTAAGACACCCCTACGGACTTAATTACTCAGACTTCAAATATATATATTTTTGCAGCATCTCTTCGATCCATGTAACGAGCTTTGGGCCAGTGACTCCCAAACCAGTTGGTTTTAGGGCACTAGGTGTTAAAACACCCTTACAGACTTAATAACCCGGATCTCGGATTTTTTTTTTTTTTTTTACTCCATTACTTTTTTGAGATGTTCCTCCAATTAAACTAGAGCACTGAATATTACAAACTTTTCAATTTTAGCTCATGTCCGTATGTTACTATATATGTTGATAATATCTGTCAACTGAGCATATGAAGATCCATTTTAGTCCGTTTTAAGGAGAATTCACAAATTAAATAATTCAAAAGGAAATAAACAAAAATTAACTTGTTTCGAAATAGGTTTGAGATACGTCTCAGGAGTGGAAACTCCTTACTCAGCTATCTCTTACCAATTTCACATTTTTAGTCAAATAAAAACAAAAAACACAAAATATTTTTGTAATTTTTGAAAAATTTTCAATTTTTTTTTTATTTTTCGAAAAATTTTGGACTAAAAATAAAACAACACACAAACTAAAAACAAGGTACTGACATCAACTAATTCCCTCCCCCAAACCTAAATGAGACATTGTCCCCAATGTCTTAAACAGTAAAAGGAGAGTTAAGAAGGTCGTACCTGGTTAGCTGAAATCTACAGGAAATTAAAGGTTAAGATCCAGATTAATCCGACGCCTCTTACCACGATCGTCCGGACCAATTTATCTTTGAAAGGATAGGGTCAACTTGTGGTTCATAGGCTATGAGTTGGTCTATTAGATCCGGAGCAGTTCTGGCAGTAAAGAGGAGTTCTTTCAAAGGTTTTGACACGAACCCATTTCTCCGAGCATCATCAAGAAACACACAAAGAAAATCATAAAATCCATCAACATTGAGCAATCCAAGCGGTTTCTGGTGTATGTTCAGGTTCGCCCAAGATAGAACTATAAAAATTTCCTCCAATGTACCCAAGCCACCTGGCAAAGCGATAAAAGCATCAGCACGGTTAATCATTTCTACACATCGTTCAGACATACCTGGCACGATCAGTTCCCTCCGTTTGATGATCCAATAAGATTTGCCTCTGCCAAGGGTTTTGGATGATTCCCAAAACATTACTGCCTCCTTCCTGTACAGCCTTTGAAACGATCCCCATAAGTCCGAGATTTCCTCCGCCATATATTAAGTGCATATTCCTTGCAGCTAAGACTCGACCCAATTCCTGTGCTGCTTCTACGTATTGTGGTTTAGTACCAACACTACTACACCGCAAAACACACAGATATTTTCAACTCGTCTTCTTGAAGTGGCTTCCATTTTTTATGTATTTCTTTCTCAACTCTGGATGCCTTCAAAAGTGCAATGACGGGCTGAATTTATAGTACCTGAAAAAGGGTGAGTAAAATAGCACAAGTATCTTCCAGAGGACGATTAGTAACGAATAATATCGTGATAGTCAAAAAGGTCTGGATCCTGTCGGAGAAAAATAAAAGAAAACATCAAAACAAATCACAATTTTTACGGCTTGATTGACGTCTATGCGTCAGGGACAAGCTTCCCATCCAATTTTCTTATAAATTGGCAAACAGGGTCTTTTTGAGTCAGATTCCCGAGACTTAACAGTTGTCTTTCCTTTTGGAATTGTGTATGTAATTTGCGAATGGCTATGTAACATATCCACTGGGATGCGTCTCAAGAGTTAAGATATATCATCTAAAGACTCCTTACTCAAGCCATCCCTAATGAATTTAATTTTGTCTTCGCGATTATCAGACACCATTCCTAAAGAACGACAACGAGTGTTGCAATTAAATCGTGCACATTTGAAACAAACACCCATTTGCTTAGCTCTACGTTTCTTTGCATAGGTGCTTCTTCCTAAACCAGGCAGATGTGAAATAAAAGAGTCAGAAGACTCACCTGCCAATCGGACTCGTGCTTCAATTACCCAACGAATGTCATTAGGAATACCATGGATCGTCAGTAGTCTCATTCGTTCCAAGCGAGCTTTGTAGACTTTCATCAGAGATTTTTGAGGGAGAGAAGGAAATTGCTTGTGAAGATTTGCGAGAGCATCTTCCATCGTGAAATGACTAAACCTGCAAAAATTAAACACACAAAAATAAAACACACCAAATCACAATATATACACAAATTGCATGGGTTGCCTCCCTGCTAGCGCTAAGTTTAAAGTCGTCAGCCAGACTTGGCTTCTCGAACGTTAAGCTGGATCTGAAAGTGTAACACTTTCTTTTTGTCGCTCAAATGATTCTCCCCAGTAGTGCTTGACACGCTTGTTTTTAACCTTGAAAGTTTTGTTAGCGTCAGGATCATGTATCTCAACGGCTCTATTTGGTAAAACTTTGGTGATCACAAATGGACCTGACCACCGTGATTTTGGCTTCCATGGGAAGAATTTCACCCTTGATTTGTTTAACAGTACCTTCTGCCCTGGTTCCAGTTGTATGCGCACTAACTTCTCATCATGTCTTTTCTTGCCCTTTTCTTTGTACAATTTGGCATCCTCAAAAGGCTGATTGTGAAATTCCTCCAATTCGTTGAGCTGGTGGAACTTTTTCTCTTCTGTTGCTTGTAGTGCAAGAATTGGCTCCTTCAGTACAAAAGATGCTTTATCTTTAGGCTCCACAGGCAATTGACATGTTTTAAGTTTGTCAGTAGAACTTTGTCTTTCATCAGAGTTCTGAATGGTACTGTGTATCACATCGAGTTTGAAACATTCCTCCTTCTTTTCATCATCTGGGAAATTCATGGCTTTGAAAACATTGAATGTTACTTCTTGGTCTTGTACCCTCATGGTTAGTTCTCCTTTTTGTACATCAATAATGGTTCGACCTGTAGCCAAGAATGGTCTCCCAAGGATGATTGGCACGTCTGCGTCTTCCTCCATATCAAGGACAATAAAATCTGCTGGGAAAATGAATTTGTCAACCTTGACCAGCACATCCTCAACTACACCTCTCGGAAATACGAGCGTTCTATCAGCAAGTTGTAGTGAGACTGAAGTTGGCATTGTTTCTCCAATCTGCAGTTTCCTGAAAATAGAAAAAGGCATCAAGTTAACACTAGCACCTAAATCACACAAAGCCTTACCAAAGTTATGTTCTCCTATGACGCAAGGAACAGTGAAACTGCCAGGATCTTTCAACTTCGGGGGAAGTTTCCTCTGAATGATAGCACTGCATTCTTCTGTTAATGCCACTGTCTCGTAATCTCCCAATCTTCGTTTTTGTGAAAGAATATCTTTCATGAATTTGGCATAGGTGGGCATTTGTTCCAACGCTTCTGCAAATGGAATGTTGATATGCAGCTTTTTGAAGATCTCCAGGAACCGGGAAAATTGCTTGTCCAATTTGTTCTTCTGAAGACGTTGAGGAAAAGGTGGAGGTGGAGTGATCTGTTCTTTTTCCTTTGCTTCTTTTTCCTCCATCTGTTGCTTTGTTTCTTTTGGAACTTCCTCAGCAGTGTTTTGACTCCAACATCTTTGTTGATTTCAGTACCGCTTTTTAACATGATGGCATGACATTGTTCCTTCCCCATGTTTCTTGGATTTGGCTCTGTGTTGCTAGGAAGGGTACCTGGCGGTCTGTAACTCTGAGCATTTGCCAGTTGTCCCATTTGATTCTCCAGTGCTTTAATAGAAGCAGATTGACTTTGAATTAATGTTGCTTGGGATTGAAACATAGCATCGTATTTTGCTTCTTGCTTTTTGAACATCTTCTGCAAACCATTCTTTCATTTCTGTTCTTTTTCATGCTCCTGGCCTTTGTTCTGTTGCTGGAATTCAAGTGGTGGATAGTTCTGCTGTTGGCCTGAATTGTTGCTCCATGATAAATTAGGATGATTCCTCCACCCTGGGTTGTAGGTGTTGGAATATGGATTGTTCCCCTGTCTGTTGAAATTGTTGACATAATTCACCGTCTCTTCATGTTGGTTTGGTTCTGGTGCTCCTCCATATGGTGAACTTGTGGATCCAGTGATGTTCACAACTTGCGTGCTAAGTGTTTCTAGACATTTGCATATCTGATCCAGCCTGGTATTCACTGCTGTGTTTGCTCCAACTTCATAAATTCCTGCAATTCTTTGGATCATGCTCCTTTCTGTTGGCCACAAGGAATTGTTGTTGGCCATTTCTTCGATTAGGTCCCAGGCTTGATCTTCTCCTTTTGCCATCAAGGCTCCTCCAGCAGCAGCATCGATTGTGGTTCTCATTATTCCAGAAAGTCCATTATAGAATGTTTGGACTTGAAGCCATTTTGGAATCTCATGGTGAGGACATTTCCGGAGTAAATCTTTGTACCTTTCCCAAGCTTCGCAGAGGGATTCTGAATCTTGTGTACAAAGGATGTGATGTCATTCCTCAGTTTTCCGGTTCTGGCTGGTGGAAAGTACTTTGCAAGAAATTTGGTGGCTAAAGTGTTCCAAGTTGTGATGGAACCTGCTGGTAGTGAATGTAGCCAAGCTTTAGCTCTGTCCTTCAGGAATATGGAAAAACACGCAGTCTCATTGCTTCTTCAGCTTCTCGGTTGTAATTAAAGTGCTGCCGCAAACTTCCAGGAAGTTGCTGATGTGGGAATTAGGATCTTCAGTTGCATTCCCCCCAAATGAACTGACTGCTGAATCATCTGAATGCATGTTTTGATGTCACACGCATTTGCTGGTAAGGGAGGAAGTACAATACAGGAAATGAGTCTGTCAACCACCGGAATGGTTCTGTCTCGAATGGGAATTGGTGGTGCAACGTTCAAAGGTTCAGGTTCCATGTTGACTAAAGCTTCTTGGCCTTCTCGCCTTTCCCTTCTCAACTGTCTGATGGTTCTTTCAATTTCTGGGTCAAGCGGTCGGAGTTCAAAGCTTCTGGTTCGTCTCATGTAGTTTCTGAGAACCTGAAACACAAGAAAACAAAACAATAAGTAAAAAGAAATTAGATACAAGTAACGTATCTAACCCCTAAACTAATAGTAAAAGATAAATAAGTCCCCGGCAACGGCGCCAAAAACTTGACCGGCGTAAACACACACGTATAACGCAAGCGCACGTATCGTTCAAGTAGTATAAAAATATCGATCCCACGAGGACTTAATATCTAATCTATTAATTTTATGAGGTCAAATGATTACTAATATCTAACAAGTTGATTGATTGATTTGAAATGGTGACGATTCTAAATTTAAAAACAAGTAAATAAAATTGTCGAAAATAGGTTTTAAGAAAATTCAATATTAAAAACTATCTAGGGTTGTGATTTCTTCCAATATCATTTAAAGATGAAGTGGTTATCTTAAAGTTGGGTAATATATTGATTTATTAACCTGGAACACTAAATTATGTGTAAGCCTCTGTCGATGGTCAGACACAAATACCCAGTTTAACCCAATTGAACCATATGTCTATGTCAACCAAATTATCTGGATTCATTAAGTTTAAGTCCCAATTATGGCTACCCCCGCCCGACAGGTATATCCTATCCTGTAAGGAAATCTATTAAAGGGTTATCTATCCTCAAGGAAGATCGTGGGCTATTGAGTCTAAGGCTGAAACCTAAAATCCCTATGTCTAGTTCATTTTAGATTTACCAGATCAATTTTATTAATGGCCAGTTAATGAAAAAGCATTAAGTTTAAGACTCAATAAATAAATCTTTATATTACCCAAGCTATAATCTAACCCTTATAAAACGGTGATATTGGATTTCATCACAACCCCAGATAACTAATTTAGTTACAACACATAACTAGGGCTAGTAAAAACTTGAAAATAAAAGACATAAAGTAAAAATGCGGTAAAGTAAATACTGAAAAGAAAATTACAATAAAATAAAATGCTAAGGTAAAAGGAATTACTTTTACTACTACTAATTTAGATATCTCCCATAAAATAATATATAAACTTGTGATTCTTTTTCCAACCAGCCATATAGGCGGTAACCTGATTAAGTCAAATTAAGTCCAACCAGCCATAAAGGCGGAACCAAAATTAAATTACCAACCGACCAATCTGGCGGTATCCTTTATTAGTCAGGTTTAAATCAGATTAAAATGAATTACCAACCGACCAATCTGGCGGTATCCTTTTTAAGTCAATATTTTAAATAGTGAATATATTATTTTTAAGGGAGATTAATCTAAATAGTAACAGTAAAAGAATTACCTTTCACCCTAGCTGGGGGAGTTACCTCCTCATGGTAAATAAAAACTGTAAAAAGTAAAAAGTAAAAAGTAAAAATTAAATTACTATATTAACAAAACGTAATTAAAATTAATTACAAAACTAAAAACTAAAAAAAAACTAAAAATTAAAAAAAGTAGAGAGAGAAACTCTCTCTTTAGAAAGATTATAAGAGAGAGAGTGGTGCACTGAATTCTGAAATTTCGCGCTCTATTTATAGGCAAAAAATCGTTTCTGCGTCGCGACGCAAGGACCTCAGCGTCGCTACGCCAGGTTTGTCGACGTGGCACGCTCTGGTTCGCTGGTTTGAAGATTCTGGATAAGCTGATAAGGTGACACGTGGTAAAGTGGTTGGGCTTCAATTATTGTGACACGTGGCGGCTTCTGATTGGTCGCTGAGATTCTTATTCGCCACGTGTCAGATAAGGATTGGATATCCAATAATTGATGCTGACGTGGCGGTGACGTGGCGACACGTGGGAAATAGACTTTCGGCACCATAGAATTGCGACACGTGGCAGCTTCTGATTGGCTGATGATGACGTGGCGGTGAGGTGGCAATGTTGACTTGTTGACTTGCTGACGTGGCTGATGACATGGAGATGACCTGGAGTGACATATGGCACACATGGCGATGGTGACTGTCGACACCGTAGGATGCTGACACGTGGCAAGGCGCATGTTAGTAGATCGGCTGTGATGGTGACACGTGGCACGGCGCATTTTAGCAAAGTCAAACTTTTCTCAGATTCTGATTTGTGGACCCGGTGCACGTTAGCACTGTTCGGCGCATTTTAGACGTCGCGACGCGTAAGTCTTGGCGTCGCGACGCGCTTAATACCAAAATATTCCAGTTGACGCATTTTTGTCCGTTTTTGCCCCAAATTGCCTCCAATGCTTTCCAAACTTTATTTATCTGCAAAATAACACCAAATACATCAAAACGTTCACAAAACTCGCGAAACTATACAAAATATTAAGTTAATTGAGTGGGAAATAGTGATATAAATACCACTCATCACTGACCTAGCTATTCAATGTCAACAATCATCTGTGACACATGGTGCTCAACAGATGTACCATCTGACATTGGCGAGCGAAAGAGCTTCTTCTGCAATTCATACATTTGCGATCTAAGGTTAGATCGATGAAAGTCCTTCAATTTTTCCATCATAGTATAATGATCCAATCCCTTGTTTTGGCGATGAAATTGAGAGGTCATCGCAGCGAGCATGATGGACTGAGAAGTTGAGTTTTCATCGCTATGAGTCTTCCAAAGCTCAAGCTCAAGCGGCTGCTCATTTCCGGGCTTAGGCCCGAGAGGTCTCTTTATCGTATAGAGCATCCTCTCAGCCCCCAGGACAATCCTGAGGTTCATATCCCAATCAGGAAAGTTCGCACCATTAAAGACATTTTCGCCCATGATAATGTCTCTAACCCCGATCTTTCCAGTCATCTTAATTGCAATAGTCAAACTATTCAATTAACGATATTTGGGTACAGTCCAACTGTTACAAGAAAAACAATTAAATATTAGTCCAACTAATAAATATATAATTGACGAAATAATTTGAAAGCGCTTAATGCCAAGTATTTGAATGAAATTACAAATTCAATACTGGCCTCCCACTATTTTTCGGCGAGCCTCTAACCCTTTATTGAGTACTCGGGAAACCTAGTTTCCTAGTGGGCTAGGATCCCGCTAAATAACACACAACCTTGACTTTGGCCAACAAGCTGTATGATATTTAACTAGGTAGATCTCTAAGATCAATTGGATCTCATCCAATTCCTAGATCCGGTAGGTGGACCTCCAAGTCCGAAACATATATACAATATATATGCCAATATATCCAATATATTTTCCTAACCTTTTCCTCTGAATCAACTAAGCCTTGGCTTTGGCTCAACAAGCTTAATGATTCTAGTTAAGCGGGACCCATTGACCTTGGAAAGCTTCGTAATCGATGTCGATGAACAAAAAGTGATCTTAAATTTGGCCAACAAATCACAACTTGGGCAAGACATACGATATGGAACAAATCCTTCATGATTTAAACACATCCGCGATGGACAAAGGTCTTGACTTTGGCCAACAAACCAGTGCCAATCTTGGATCTTGAGAATGAATCATTCAATGGAAGGAAAACGCTTAATATTTATTGAGGGTTTTTCGCGTAATTGGAAACCAATTAATTATCTTTGATTAGGTCTCATCATACACCCTTAAACATGCATTCTAAAAGCATAATAAGGCGTGGTAAATAAATTAATAATGATATGCGGATAGATATCTCACAAATTATTCCTATAACAAATCACTCTCTTTCCTCTCCCCGGCTAGCACTATTCTAACTTCTACCCAATTACATAATACAATAAAGAAACCTCATTACATTGAGGGGAATTTGTGAGAAGAGAATTACAAAGAATCGAGAGATAAAGGCTGGACACGCAGGTCTAATTTAATAAATTCTAAATTTATTACAACAATTTCCAAAATTGCCCTCACCCATCTAATATCCATCTGATATACATTATTCATACAACACATCAATGTATTCACACAAAGCATGTTATTCAATCAATCTAATCCAATTAATTAATCTTTGAATTAAGTGATCATCCAATGTTCAAACAACGATTTGATTTGCGCGAGTCCAACTCGTTTAAGAATAAGTACTCAAAGTACGAATTCTTGAATTATATCGAACTATAATTTTAAATCCGATTTAATTTGTATTCAATACTAATTCTTTATTTAATTCCAAACTAAATAATTACACTTTTAATGCGCCTTTACGACTTAGATTCTAAATCTAATCTTAATGGGTCTCAAAGCCCAATTAACATCCAATGTCAATTTAATTAAAGTCCAATGGGCTTTCAATTAATTTATTAAGGCATGGACTTTGGCAACCAAAGCCCAATAAGGAATCACCATTTGCCACAAAATTAATTTTGGCCCATTAGGCCCAATTAATTATTTAAAGGCCCATTTATTATATTTGGACTTAATGGAATGGTTTTAGGCCCAATTTGGATCCAATCCAATTGTCCTAAACCAACTTGGCCCAACCAAGCCCATTAGGCCCAAATACAATAATTTTAGCCCAATTCCAAATTAAGCCCAATTAATTAATTCTAATATTCCAAATTTCACAATTTAATTAATTAAAGTGTTTAGCTATAATTAATTATTTAAATCAACATTTCCAAAATACTAATTTAATCAATTAATCATGCTTTATTATAATCAATACATGTCCAACATTATTAAAATAAAATCAAGTCATTTTCATGCTCTTTTGGTCACGGCAATTTGATGATTTTATATCCGATTTTGATTTCAATCCAATTAAATCACAAATCAATATATATCATGTCTTTAAACACATCCAATGATTTAAAAAATAAAAAATCAAATTGATCCAATTAATTTAGGGAAAATTAATCCAATTAATTTTTCATCAAATGATCATGCACAACTCTAAGTTAACATTATATAAGCATACTCAAACAAACAATTTGATTAAATCATGCTCAAATCAAAAATACCCAAATCAAGATTATAAACCCTAAGTTCATTTCATGCTTAAAATTGGCTCATGATACCATTGTTAGGTTTCTAAGGTCAAACCAAGATCATTTCAAGCATAAAATAATGTGAATACGAAAAGGAAGTATAGCGGAATTATACTTACAAAGATCGGTTGTAGTATGTGTTGATAACAAAATTTTTTGCTCTCTTTGAAGTTGTTCCAAGCTCCTCCAAAGTGGTGTATCAAGCTCCAAGCTTTGATCTTTGATTCCAAGCTCAATGGGAAAAGTTTCCCTAACACCTTAGTATAATTCCTTGAATGTGCTAGCAATGGAGATTTTGCAACAAAATCCCCTAGTTTTCTTCTTGTAACTCTCGGCCAATGAGAGTGTAAGAGAGAGAGAGAGAGAGAGAGAGTGGCGTGAAGAGAGAATGGAAGAGAGATGATTTGTTGACTTGTTTATTTGATTTCCAAAACAAATAATGATATACCAAAAATCTAATGTTTGGTAAATGTCTTTCATCTCACCAACTTGTGTGTAAAACAAGTTATCAACCACCCACCAAATTCCATCAATTAAAAGTTGATTAAAGTGACTAGGTGATGTGACTAGTGATGTGACTTATGGGCCCCACTTAATTCAAAATCCGAGTGGGCCCGCAAACACATTCCGGGCTCGGGTTCGTTAATTCCGAATTAACGAATTTTTCGTTGCGACGTAATTAAATCAAATTTAATTAAATAATTATGCCTAGCAAAATTACTATTAAAGTCGCTCACGAATTATTCTAAATTAATTTTTTCGCCCGAATTAAAATCTAATTTTAATTTCGTTATGAAATCTAATTTCATTTAATATATCGAATATATTATTTTATCGATTAATTCCGAATTAATCATTTTTCTCTCTTCTAATAGAATTTTATCCAAGATAAAATCTCTCCGCAATTAATCCTAGATTAATTATGTTCGAGTCATACGTCATCGGTGAATCTTTGGGAAGCGACCCATGAGATCCCTGGATATGTTGGCAGTAAATCCAATCGTCGGACTATCGGAACACGTGCGTACCTTGTACTACGTTCTTACCGATTTACGAGACATGGTTGGCTTCTAGCAAAGTGTCGTGCCTACCCAATTCTCCAGAAATATTATTTAAGGAATATATAATCTATAACAGGCGTAATATACATAGTATTGGGTATTGCGATCCAATATCTGATGTCACATGCAAGGTCTGGGGCTGGAATAGTGTCTGCCCCGTACGAAACATATATCGGATCACAAGCAACTAGACTCTATAATCGGATAATCATGACCTTGTCATATTATCCCGATAGTTGCAACATAAAAGAGAACCGGTTATGTATCCTTGTGTGATCATCATCTCCATATGACTGAAGTGATACTTCCGTCTTGACATCACACCCAATACACTACGATTCTCAATAAACCCAGAAGAGGCGTACACAGAACCTGTTAAAGTCCCGGATGACCAAAACCAAAGCGTATTGATTGTCGCAAGTACTAGCGATGCAAGTCTCAGGTTAAGACCAAATACACCTACCCTGAAGCGGATTCCCATAGACACATAGTCATACTACCAATGGGATTCCACGGGGTCTATCCAGAGCGAAGCTATTTCCGTACCATCGGTAAACACAACCTCCTATCACACTTGCATAAGTATCCAATACTTAAATATATGAGAACTATGTTATTACGATGAGTCCCAAGACACCTCAAGAAAGATCACGCATGAGTCAAGTACCATATGTTTCTGCCATAGGTAGTCTCATATATGTCATGCTATGTACAAGACAGGATATCGCATTTATTGTTAGTATAACAAGCAGATTCCAGTCCGATCCAGGAGAAAATCATTGGATAGCAGTCAAGGCAATCCTCAAGTACTTAAGAAGAACTAAGGATATGATACTGACTTACGGATCACCAGAACTGAAAGTGGAAGGGTTTACGAACTCGGACTTTCAGACAGACACTGATGATTATAAGTCAACCTCTGGATTCATTTTCTTAAGTAATGGAGGAGCAGTCAGTTGGAAGAGCGCCAAGTAATCCACTATTGCGGACTCCACTACTGAGGCAGAATACATAGCAGTTTTAGAAGCAGCGAAAGAAGAGTTTGGATAAAGAAGTTCGTTATAGAACTAGGTGAGGTTCCAGCCATTGAAGGAGCGTTCCCTTTGAACTGCGACAATAATGGGGCTATAGCACAGGCCAAGGAACCAAGGTCGCACCAGAAATCCAAACACATTCAAAGAAAGTATCACATACTAAGAGAATATGTTGGGGATGGGCAGATAGCCATTCAGAAAACACCTTCAGCTGATAATGTGGCCGATCCATTCACAAAGCCAATGAGCCAAAAACAAATGGAGCTTCATCTTGAGAAGATGGGCATTGGGTATCATAACAATTGGTTTTAGTGCAAGTGGGAGTTTTGTTAGAGTGTATGCCCTAAAAACCAGTTATGGATGTAATGGTTTAAGGCATAATATTTGTAATATAGTTTATTATTTATTAATAAAAGGCATTTGTTAACTAAACATTAGTACATCAATATTTTATGTGTATGTCCTGAGACATTATGTCAAATTAATATTGTTAATCCAAAGACGTTTGTGATTATGAGAGTCAATAATATTTATATATGTCTCAAATTAAGTTCTTGGTAAAATGTGATTGTTATATAGGACAATAATATATCACTTAACCAATATTGTTATGTGTCGCCTAGATTGACATATGATGTTATTAGAATGGATGATGAGTCTCATATCATAAGGACACAGACAATAGATGTTTCATTAGTAGAATGAAATATCAAAAACGACCACAGAAACGTAAGATCACATGGTAATATTATCTAAGGTCATTGATCTTCGTAATAATACATTAGTGTCATCATATCCTTTGACATGAGATCATATGATGACTTGTGCGATAGTACACTTGGTTCACTAGTATATCCTCATTCGACTATCCACGTCATTTGAATAAATACTAGATGGCCTTGAGCAATTGACGTACGAAGTCACGTATGCTTCAAGATGGGATCTGATAGCTTTGATAATAAAAGAGATGTTTCAAGTAAACTCAAAGTTGTGGATATAAGTCTTTGGCCAAAGCAGTCAATATCTTAGAGATATCAAATCCACAAGATAAAGTTTAAGATATGTCGAGTATAAGGATTTGACCTTACCATGATCCAGACTCTATAAGAAACATAAATATCGGAAGGAATGAGATGACATGTTCGAAGTGTATTCTAAGAGGTTCATATGTTTTCCCACTTCATTCATCGACTAGGGGCCATGGCTTGCTGCTAGGCGATTACCCATGGTCTGTGGAATATCATATAGATGAAATATTAAAGAGTTAATATTATTCCACTGCTACTCGATAATGAACCTAGGACGGTCGCACAATATAGTTCTCGTCTATGTTACAAATTCAAAGATGTTTATTAAAAGTTAATAAATGAATATTTTGGCATTTCCTAATTGGATTAGGATATTCGAGATATTTCAGAAATATTAATTTGATTAATAAATTCGAAATATAAAATAAGATTTAATTGTTTAATTAAATATTTGATATTTATATTAAATAAATTAAATGTAATTTTAATTAATTGTTAATTAAAATTAAGTAAGTTAAATTAATTAATTAAAAGTTTATTAATTAATATGCCAAAATAATATTTAATCTATTAGGCTTTAATTTAGTGGGCTAGCACCCAAATTAATTAGAGTCATATATAAGATTAAATAGGGAAGTCTTTATTTAATTAGGATTCCCAAATTTGATTAAGAATCCTAATTTTATTTTGGAAAGAATCTTTGAGAGATCAAATTTGATTTGAAGAAGATATTAGATTGACCTTATTGTATTAGGATACAATTAAAACAATTCTTATGCTAATATATATACATTGACTTTGAAGGCCAAACTTGTTGTTCACGTTGAAAGGCAAAAACTTCATGTTGAAGGTCTTTTTGTTCAAGGCAAAAAGAAGAAAACAAAAAGCAGTGAATCAATTTCATTAATTTTGTTTGTTGTTGTTTATGTCAGCAGTAAAAGCCTTTTGCGTGAAGGTATATATATAAATACAAAAGCAATTTGCGTGAAGATTATATAAATACACAAGCAATTTGCGTAAACATATATATGGTATTTTTCGATTTGATCTCTCCGAGAATAGTTCCAATTCGTTCCTAAAGACTTTAACATCCTAGAAAAAGAAAAGTTTTTTTTTGTTCTCAAAAGTGGGAAGGATTTGTTCGTAAATGAGTGCTAGTGTGTCAACTAGAGGTGCAACGCTTGGTGCACTACTACAAAGGAAAAATCAATAAGGATATTCAAAAGGCTCGTGACAGATAATAAGCACATCGAGGTATGTTTTATTATAAGTGAATATTATTTTTGTTGATAAATAAAATATTTGTTGCATGCATGTTTAAATTAATTTAGATTAATTTAATAATAAATTATTTACATCAGCAACAGCATAAACACGGTCCTTAAAGTGGGTTTTGGAAGAAAATTTTAAAATCCAGTCACATGGATGCTTCCGTGCTAACCCCAAAACCTAATAGTGGTATCAGAGGTTTGAGGTTATGTCGTTTTGATGAAAACAAATTAAAGCATGTATATGGGATCCTAATGAGAGCTGTTCAGTTAGGCTATTATTTTATGTTGATAAAATCATTATTTTTGGCTGAAAGTGTTTGTGGAGATAATAGACATATGGAAGAACAACTCTGTAAAATTGAAACTCAATCGGAATTTGAAAAGGTCGTCTGCTATGCAAAACAGCTGTTGGACAGAACCTGAAAATTCATGATGGCAGGCTGCGCATGACCAATTTGTAAAATTCTGAAAGTTTTAGGGATTTATTGCAAATACCAAAAACGATCAGAGGTGGAATTGTAATTTCTGAAATTACAAATATTTTACAAAATTTCCAGAATTAAAATTTGAGTAAGATTAGAATTCTATTTTCATTAAAATTATTTTTGGAAAGAATTCTAATAGAAATTGAGTTGTTGCTAGTTTTGAACTAAATAACTTCTTAGGAAGTTAAACCCATATAAAATTTTGATTGGATTAAAATTAAATCACAAAAAAAATCCTAATGCAACTTTGATTATATCTCTTAATTATTTAATATGATTAAACATTAATTGATAATCAAAGTATAATCTTTTAAAAGTTTCAAGATTAGTAATAAGATTATTCAAGCCAAGAAAGCCTAAGACCTTCTCGAACAAAGAGGTACTAAAGAGAACTCTGTCACCAAGGCGATAAGAGCCTAAGAAGGTAGGGACTTAAGTGGTCACGCTGGACCCCCCTCATTTTCAGGGAGTTTTTCTCTAGTTACCGAATTGTGAAGGATTGTCTTAAACCAAAAGGAACAGTCTTATTAATTTGTTATTAAAAGATTAGCATCTCCCTTGTCAAGAGCCAAACATAAAAGTTATGTGCTTAATGTGCTTGTGCACGATGAAAGTATAAGATACAAAGGCATCAAGACGCACTAAAAGAAATTACCTAATTCATATAAGATATGAATAATTATATAATCCCCAAGAATGAATATTAAGCATTAACCTTCCAACACAATCAAATAGTCCACTCTATATATTTTTGTAATCCCAAAACCCATTAGGTGAGGGACCCTTATATGTTTAAGTACTATTTGACATGTTCGTATATGTAGCCTAATGATTTCAAACCCAAAACCCATTAGGTGAGGGCCAATCACATGTGTTACGTGATGAAAGATGTTGGGCTTAGATTAACTAGCGAAGATTTCAAAACCTAATAGGTGAGATATTGTTCGCTAGAGGTGGAAATTTTGAGCCTTGTATAGAGATACAAACAAAAGGAGTTTAGACTCATTGCAAATGAAGTGTCAAAACCCATTAGGTGGGGCATGACATTAACAATGAGAACTCGACGTCCCACTAGAACTATATCCAACAATATTTCTATTTTTCGCATAGGGGAGTGTCGAATTTGAGTAAAATTAGTGGGAGCAACATTATTTAAAAGACCTTAAATTTTGTTTAATTACTTATTACAAATATTAACAAACTTGTATTTACAACAGAGTACGTGATACAAAATGAATCCACTAACATCCATACTTGACAAAGATAAACTCACTGGCCCCAATTTCCTGGATTGGTGCCGTAAGCTCAAGATCATCTTAGATTATGAGTGTCTCTATTATGTTCTCGATATGAAAGATCCTAATCCTATTAATGATGATACCCATGATAAAGAGGTCGCTGCTTTCTATAACTGGAAAGACGATGGGCTTAAGGTAAGAAGCTACATCAAAGCCTCTATGACCCCAACTCTACAAGAACAATATGAGAGGGTGAACTCTTCGATGGAAATCATGGAACACCTACAAGAGTTGTATGGTGAAAGTAGTGAAACTGCTAGATACGATGTAACTAGCAAGTTATTCAGGATAAAGATGAAGGTTGGGACTCCAGTCTTTGATCATGTGCTCAAATGATCAATTTGATTGATCAAACATATACATTTGATCTACGACTAACATTCAATGTTAAGGTGGATTTGATCCTACAGTCTTTGACTCCCGCCTTCAAGGGCTTCATTTCCAACTTCAATATGAATAAGTTGATTAGATCAACTAAGTCACTTAGTGAGCTTCATATCTCATTCGAAATATTGTAGACACTGCATTTTTTGCATAAAGCCCAATGATGAGCCTCGTATGGAGGCACTACCCGATAAGTTACGGAAGTCGCGGGAAATGGACATCGGAAGGGAAAATTCAAAAATTTAAACCTTATCAAATTTAACTCATTTTTTTAGCCTCGGAATCACTTAGTCGATTTTTGTTTCAAATATTTGCCTCGGCCTAAAACCCCCGCAACCCATCCAAAACCCATGCAACTCACAAGGCCCACACACATAAACCCTCTCCAAAATAATAGAAACCCTAGCACAACCAAAACAAACCCTAATACACCACTATATAAAGACCACTAAACAAAACCCTAGGCCCATCCTCCTCTTCCAAATAAGACTTGGCAGTAAATAAAAAATATAAACCCTAGACACACACACGGAGCCACGATGACCCTCCTTCCTGACACACAACTCACGGCAGCCTAATATCCCATCTCTCTCTCTTCCCTCTCACTCAGCAGTGAGACAAAAAAAAACCCTAATAGCCTCATCTCTCTCTAACCTCACTCTTCTTCCTTCCTCTCTCTCACACAAACACAAAAATGGCAGCCCTCACCGACTTCAACCAAACAGCCAATCACTAAAAAAACAAACCAAAAAAAAAACACAAAAGAAACCTTAACGCAGAGAAGCAGCAGTGTCACCTGGAGGTGAACAAGCAGCAGCGTGATCTGGACGTGAACAAGTAGCAGCGTGGAAGCAGACAGACCAACGTGATCAGGTAACAAACAAACCAACAAGAACAAAATCAACAAATAAACAAGAGCCCTCCACTGAATAAATAACAACAAAACCCTACGACTAATGAGACACCACTCACGGAACACACTCATGGAAAATCAAAAACAAACCTTAAACTTTATTTCCTCTCCCCTTCACGTCAAACACACACAAATAAAATAACCCTCCATCAAACCGACAACAAGCAACTCATCACCGACTCACCAAAGAACAATACAAAATAAATCAAACACAAATAAACAACCAGAAGAAGGCAGACGCTGAAACAACAAACAAAAAATATAAACAAACCCCTAGCCGAAACACAAAGCCACAAACCACCCAAGCAATAAACAAGATAACCCCTCACCAAACCTACAACAAGCAAAATCAAATGCAAAGAAAACACACACCAAACTGACACTTTCTATCAACATTCGACAGCTACACACACACTGACCGAGACACAACAACAAATCTACCAAGCTTCTTGACACACACGTGAAGCAAAGCCGGCCCTTCCACTAGACAAAGACACATACTGCCACAAACACACACAAACTGCCAAAACACAATCCAACACATGCAAACCAAAAGACGTGAAGACCAGTACATGCAGACTTCCTGAACTTGAGCAACAACCAAAGTGGCGTGAAACCAGAAAGCAGCCTTGACCGAAAAATCAAAAAACCAAGAAAATTCTCACCAACGCACAAATATAGCCTCTTAACCAATTAAATAACCCCCAAACAAACAGCCCCTTGACCGACTAAACAAATAACAAAACCAACAGAAAACAGTCCCAAAATATAACCCAAAACAGTCCCAAAATACAACCAAAATAGTGAACAAAAACACAGCCCCCTGAGCCAGTAAAACAGTCCTGAAAATAACCCGAAAATAGCTGCCAAAATAGCAGCCCAATCACCGAAAAATAGCAGTCTAAAACAATAAAAATAGCAGCAAAACAGCGAAACAGCGAGCGGAAATATCGAACTAGCAAACGAGAAAAATAGTGAAGCATTAACGCTTCTGGCAACGTCCCAACGCACTCCCGAGAAGCGACTTAAAAGGTAAGACCTGAGGGCACCATTTACTATATTTTATTTTGTCGTTCCGGACGCGGCATTCCCGGTTGGACGTGAAATACGTCCAACCGGGTATGCGAAGTCCTACATTAAAGACAGACAAACTTTAGGTCACATCTTTCTTTGACGTTCTGTTATTTATTTTATCCCGCATTTATTTTATTGTTTAACTTTGTTTTAATATTCCGCCGTTACTTTTATTTACATTTCGTTATATTATTTCGCATGTACTTTCATGTCTATCTGCATTGTGTTAATGATTGCGTGTTATCTCTTACGGTATATCAGATGGAAACCCAGACATAAATTCCGTAGCTGAATCTGAATGGACGGTAGTGCGGTCTGTACTTGGGATACAACTCCACGTACCGCTCGGGAAATACTCACATAAGCCTGATTAACTTCCTTTTATTTGCTATTTATTCATTGACGCCTTTCCACCTTTGATTATTTTTTATTTTCATTTCTGCATCTTGTACTCTTTAATGTAATATGCTTCCATTGTTTCTATTAATGTTTATGGGTATGCCAATTCGTGTGTTTATTTGAATTATCTTGCATGTACTGCATAAGACTTGGTTATATCATTGTGTAAACCCATTCATTACAACTGGCATAAGTAAGGGACTATTCTGAACCCAACGGTTTGAGGTCTTCCCTTGCAAGGGGTGAGTGCGGCCTTAAATCATTTCCTAGTTCACACTGGGTGGCGACTCCTTTATTGTCTGGTTTAGTCCCTCGCGGGCTACTCCGTACTCCCTACGGGCCGCTAGCCCGGACAGTGCGTCGCCTCATCTCTGTGCATGTGCCCACAGTCTGGCGACTCCATTGGGGATAGAGAATTGGCCCCGAAATAATGCTTTGTAATGTCTGTAGCTTTGGCTTTGGTTAACCTGGTCTCATATATTTTGCATACCTTTTTCACCCCGATGGTGTCATGTATCATGAAGTCGTTTTTACTCGAAGTGGTGGATCGTTATATGGCATCATCACTCGTTGGCACGTATCTTAGGGTATAAAAAAAGGTGCGTTCACTTGGTCGCTCGAACCCTTGAGTAGGGAGACCTAGTTGTGGGCAACCCTTCACCGGCGGGAGCCTTTAATCATACCCTTGTGAGCCCACATATGAACCATAGTTGTATGTCATATATAAGCTACTATTTATGCTTGTGTTTGGGACCATCATCATTTGGATCCGTTTGGACTTCTTGTCACAAGATACGAACTTGTTGGGCCATTTAAATTGGGAAGAGTTTATATCATATGATGATTGGGCCAAAAGTTTTCAAAATGACGATGGGCCACTTTGTGTTTGGGCCCCCTATCATTTGAAGTTATTTAGCCACCTTATCGCAAAAGTGTAAACATGTTGGGTCTTTTTCAACTGGGATAAGTTTGCATCTCGCGATAACATGATTGAATGCTTTGAAATGATAATGGGCCAACTTGTATGAAAACCTTGATGGGCTTAGAAAATCCAAACATGATCCAAATATGCCAGAAGCATGAGTCTGATATCCACACTGGATTTCATTCAGGAAGGATACGCCTTGTTACGGCATATTTGTATACTTTTGGATATCTCCAAGTCCATCCCCACGACCGTGATTACTGAAGACCCAATTCGTCGTTTCTAGATAATGGTGCGATCCCTATAATAGACTTAGTCAATATTGTAAATGGGCGGTCTTTGTCTTTTACCGATGGAAAGGGACTGAGGTAGCCAAGGTTCACCATTGTAGCGTATGAGAGAATGATTTTATGTACCTCACATTGGTACATAAAATAAGCCATACCTAGGACAAAAATGGACTTACCACGAGTGTGGGAGGAATAAGGTCGGAAGGATATATGTTGTTTTGATAACCACATGCATCTCATGCATACACGCATCAATGCTAACCCATGTGTCTTAAAAGCCATAGACATCTGTTGGGTTAGAAAAAATGACTTGTCAAAAAGAGTTTAGCAAACATGGATATCGAGGAAAATGAAGCTGAGAAACAAGAAATTTTACGGAAAGAATAGAAAGACCATTGGGGGGCCTTCAGCAAAAAAAAAGAGAGAAAAAAAAACAAAAAACAAAAAACAAAAAAAAAATGAAAACAAAAAAAAAAAGAAAAAAAATTTGTTTGTTTTTAGTCCTTAATAGTTAGGCATAAGTCCAATGATGAAATCGTTTGCTTTAGGATGAAATCTTAGAAACGATAAGTTCTTAATGTACTTCTATCGGATACTTTAAGTAATTGATCTATGTTAGACTCGTAAGCACTTCACTATAGGTTCTTATCAGTGAAAACCTGAGTAGTTGGAAAAGTGACTAGTTGAAGAAATTGCAGGTCGGTGAATGACCGTTTGCTTAGATGTCTATCTTGATTTGCTTGTGTTATGATGTGTGGTATGGTTGGAAATAAAAGAAAAGTCTCTAAAGAAAAGAAATTAAACCACCTATAACCGATAAGCGTGAAGCTACTCATGGGCGAGTATTAGGACCACCATGAGGAGAAATGCTACCTTAAAGGGTAGGTGTGTTGAAAAAAGGGAGAAGAAAAAAAAAGGGAAAGAAAAGAAAAAGAGACAAAAGAAATGAAAAGAAAAGCATACCACATTGAGCACCTAAAAAGCGATTGCAGAGCATAATTGAGACATCTAGGTTGGTTTGACCCATCGGTCCCAATTTTTAAATGAAATCATTGAGTTGGCTTACTTAGAAATCAAGTTGTGAATGAACCTTTGCACACACACACTTTGAGTCTGGCTTAGATCATTTATTCAAAAACTCGGATTTGAGTTGCATTGAGTGCATTGAAGGTTCTCTAGTTTCATTACTGGGCATTTTTTTAGGACAATAAAATGTGTAACTATTGGGAGGACAATTAAGTAAAAGATAGTATGAACCTGCAAAACAAGGAAAACTTCGAAGGCCTCCCGATGGTCTGGACATTGGAAACACAACATCGCCGGAAGGGTAGTAGAAGAACAATCCAAGCCAAGAATAGCAGTAAACTCCTCCAAGAGAAGGCATATTTTGAAAATCTGGGAATCAGAAGACATGACTTTAAGTATCCCAAAAGGATGAGGCCGTTTTCAAAAAAGTCATAATTCACCGTGACCCAGTGCAGGCAGTGGAGAACAAAAAGCTAAATCAGGTCTAGGGGCGACCAATCCACCACCCATCGCGAATCAGGGACATAACGAGATCTTGAGCCATGGGACAAAAAGAACTGAGCAATCACCAGAAGAGAACTGGCAGAAGGAAATTATAAGTAGACCCAGGGGGCGACCGAAGACATTTGTAGGAAAATGGCACCAAAGAGCACAATGAAGGCCTACCCCATCGGAATAGGAAATACATCCATGCATACATGCATACACGTCACATACACGTAATTTTTGTTTTATATTCACAGGTTTTTTGAAGAAAAAAAGGGAAAAAAAACGCAAGGACGAGCAAGCCGGGAATGGCAACAATCTCAACTCAAGTAACGATTCGGGAATGAACCATCTCATATCAGTAACAGTTTGGGAATAAAGCCCACACTCAACACAGTTCAGGAATAAAGCTCACTCTCTACACAGTTCGGGAATAAAGCCCAGGGAATAAAGCCCACTCTCAACACAGTTCGGGAACAAAGCCCGGGGAATAAAGCCCACTCTCAAAACAGTTCGGGAACAAAGCCCAGGGAATAAATCCCACTCTCAACACAGTTCGGGAACAAAGCCCGGGGAATAAAGCCCACTATCAACACAGTTCAGGAATAAAGCCCACACACAGCACAGTTCGGGAATAAAGCCCACAGGTGGTTCGGGAACAAAGCCCAGGGGTCAAAAGCACCTCGCCATCACATTCAGCACAGTTCGGGAATAAAGCCCACAGATGGTTCGGGAACAAAGCCCAGGGGTCACAAGCACCGCGTCATCAATTCAATACAGTTTGGGAACAAAGCCCAAAGGTCAAAGCATCTCACACTCGGTGGTTCGGGAACAAAGCCCAGGGGTCAAAGCGCCTCGCCATCAACTCAACTCAGTAACGGTTCGGGAATGGACCACCTCTCAAGTAACGGTTCGGGAATGAACCACCTCTCAAGTAACGGTTCAGGAATGGACCACCTCTCAAGTAACGGTTCGGAAATGAACCATCTCTTATCAGTAACGGTTCAGAAATGAACCACCATCTCTCATCAGCAACAGTTCAGAAAGGAACCATCTCTCATCAGTAACGGTTCGGAAATGAACCATCTCACATCAGTAACGGTTCGGAAATGGACCACCATCTCTCATCAATAACGGTTCGGAAATAGACCATCATCTCACATCAGTAACGGTTCGGAAATGGACCATCTCACATCAGTAACGGTTCGGAAATGAACCACCACCACACATCAGTAACGATTCGGAAATGAACCATCATCTCTCATCAGTAACGGTTCAAAAATGTACCATCTCTCATCAAGTAACGGTTCGGGAATGAACCACCTCAACTCAGTAATGGTTCGGGAATGAACCATCTCATATCAGTAACGGTTCGGGAATGAACCAGGGGTCAAGTACCTCACCACCAGATCAACTCAGTTCGAAGCATCTCGCAAAGCAGCAGGTAAGTACGACAGCCGAAAAACCAGGTAAGTAAAAAAAATACATGCATAACTTTGATAGGGTTGTCACTGTCACACACTGTACAAGCCCCATCAAAGTAGGGGCGACTGTAGACACTGCATTTTTGTATAAAGCCCAATGATGATCCTTGTATGGAGGCATTACCCGATAAGTTACGGAAGTCGCGGGAAACGGACATCGGAATGGAAAATTCAAAAATTTATACCTTATCAAATTTAACTAATTTGTTTAGCCTCGGGATCGCTTAGTCGATTTCCGTTTCAAATATCTGCCTCGGCCCAAAACCCCCGCAACCCATCCAAAACCCATGCAACTCACAAGGCCCACACACTTAAACCCTCTCCAAAATAATAGAAACCCTAGCACAACCAAAATAAACCCTAATACACCATTAAATAAAGACCACTAAACAAAACCCTAGCCCATCCTCTTCTTCCAAACAAGACTCGGCAGTAAATAAAAAATATAAACCCTAGACACACACACACGGAACCACGATGACCCTCATTCCTTACACACAACTCACGGCACCCTAATATCCCTTCTCTCTCTCTTCCCTCTCACTAGGCAGTGAGATAAAAAAAAAAAACCTAATAACCTTCTCTCTCTCTCCCTAACCTCTCTCTTCTTCCTTCCTCTCTCTCACACAAACACAAAAATGGCAGCCCTCACCGACTTCAACCAAATAGCCAATCACTAAAAAAAACAAACCAAAAAAAAAACCAAAAGTATCCCTAACGCAGAGAAGCAGCAGTGTGACCTGGACGTGAACAAGCAGCAGCGTGATCTGGACGTGAACAAGTAGCAGCATGGAAGCAGACAAACCAACGTGATCAGGTAACAAACAAACCAACAAGAACAAAATCAACAAATAAACAAGAGCCCTCCACTGAATAAATAACAACAAAACCCTAAGACTAATGAGACACCACTCACGGAGCACACTCATGGAAATCAAAAACAAACCCTAAACTATATTTCCTCTCCCCTTCACGTCAAACACACACAAATAAAATAACCCTCCACCAAACCGACAACAAGCAACTCATCATTGAACCACCAAAGAACAATACAAAACAAATCAAATACAAATAAACAACCAGAAGAAGGCAGACGCTGAAACAACAAACAAAAAATATAAACAAACCCCTAGCCGAAACACAAAGCCACAAAACACCCCAAGCAACAAACAAGATAACCCCTCACCAAACCGACAACAAGCAAAATCAAACGCAAAGAAAACACACACCAAGCTGACACTTTCTATCAACATTCGACAGCTACACACACTGACCGAGACACAGCAACAAATCTACCAAGCTTCTTGACACACACGTGAAGCAAAGCCGGCCCTTCCACTAGACAAAGACACGCACTGCCATAAACACACACAAACTGCCAAAACACAAACCAACACATGCAAACCAAAAGACATGAAGACCAGCACATGCAGACTGCCTGAACTTGAGCAGCAACCAAAGTGTCGTGAAACCAGAAAGCAGCCTTGACCGAAAAATCAACAAACCAAGAAATAGTCTCACCAATGCACAAATACAGCCCTTTGACCGATTAAATAACCCCCAAACAAACAGCCCCTTGACCGATTAAACAAATAACAAAACCAGCAAAAAATAGTCCCAAAATATACCCCAAAACAGTCCCAAAATACAACCAAAATAGTGAACAAAAATAGCCTGGAAAATAGCCCAAAAACAACCCCCTGAGCCAGTAAAACAGTCCTGAAAATAACCCAAAAACAGCGGCCAAAATAGCAGCCCAATCACCGAAAAATAGCAGTCCAAAATAGTAAAAAACAGGCAGCAAAATAGCGAAACAGCGAGCGAAAATAGCGAACTAGCAAAACCAGAAAAACAGTGAAGCGTTAACCCTTCCGGCAACGTCCCAACGCACTCCCGATAAGCGACTTAAAAGGTAAGACCTGAGGGCACCCTTACTATATGTTATTTTGTCGTTCGGACGCGGCATGCCTGGTTGGACGTGAAATACGTCCAACCAGGTATGCGAAGTCCTACATTAAATACGGCCAAACTTTAGGTCACATCTTTTTTCGACGTTCTGTTATTTATTTTATCCCGCATTTATTTTATTGTTTATCTTTGTTTTAATATTCCACCATTACTTTTATTTACATTTCTTTATATTATTTCGCATGTACTTTCATGTCTATCTACATTGTGTTGATGATTGCGTGTTATCTATTGCGGTATATCAGATGGAAACTCATACATAACTTCCGTAGCTAAATCCGAATGGAAGGTAGTGCGGTCTGTACTTGGGATACAACTCCATGTACCGCTCGGAAATACTCGCATAAGCCTGATTAACTTCTTTTTATTTGTTATTTATTCTTGACGCTTTTCTTCCACCTTTGATTATTTTTTATTTTCATTTCCGCATCTTGTAATCTTTAATGTAATATGCTTCCATTGTTCTATTAATGTTTATGGGTATGCCAATTCATGTGTTTATTTGAATTATCTTGCATTGCTGCATAAAAAACTTGCACTACAAGAATTATGGCTTTTAGCGTCCAAATATTTAGCGTCGAAACAATATGCGACGCTAAAAGTTAGTTTTAGCGTCGAATATTCGTTTCGACGCTATATGTCATGTTTTTAGCGACGGAATAAAAATTCGACGCAGAATATTAATTTTTTAGCGTCGAAATATAGTTTCGACGCTAAAAACAGACCTTTAGCGTCGAAAAATATTCGACGCTGAATAATTATATTATTGCAATAATTTTTGGTGCCAAAATTGCACTATTAGCGTCGAAACACAGAGTCGACGCCAAAACTAACTTTTAGCGTCGAACATATATCGTCGCTAAAGGTGTATGAAGTTTCCACCGGCAAATCCTTGACTCTTTCGCGTCTAATTTACATTCGACGCTAAAAAGGAAACAATTAGAGTCGAATGTGAATAATCGACGCAAAAAAATAATACTTGTAGCGTCGAATATTTGTTCGACGCTAAAGAGTTATGAAGCTTCCACCGACAGTCCTTGATTCTTTCGCGTCTAAATTTAATTCGACGCTATATGTTTGATATTTAGCGTCGACAAAACGGTGTCGACGCTAAAAACGTATATAATTAGCGTCGATTTTGAATATTCGACGCCAAAAATAATACTTTTAGCGTCGAATATTTGTTCGACGCTAAAGAGTTATGAAGCTTCGCACCGACAGAACTTGATTCTTTCGCGTCTAAATTTAATCCGACGCTAATTTTTTATATTTAGCGTCGAAAAAACGTTTTGCGACGCTAAAAATGGAACATGTAGCGTCGAAACAACATTTTCGACGCTAAAAACGGCAACAATTAGCGTCGAAATACTAAATGCGACGCTAAAGATAGATTAAAAAACAGAAGGTCGACACCCCTTCTCCCCCTTCTGTTTTTTCTTCATTCTCTTCGTAAAAATCCTCTGAAATCTGAGAATTTCTCCTCTACAGCCTCACATCTCTCCTAAAAATTTTCAATAAAATTGTAATCAATTTCCAAAAAGGTAAATCTTCTTTCATATTTCTTTATTATTTTCAATTTTTATGATTATATATGTTGTTTATATATGCTGTTTGTTAGTGATTTATGATTCATATATGTAGAGTAAGTATATTAATTAACAAAATAGAATTTTTCTGTAAACTATTTAATTAATTTATCAACCAAATATATATATATATATATATATATGCTTAAATTAAGTATTACTGAATTAGTAATGTTGATTCCAATGTAAAATGATATCTAATAATTATATTATTATATTTAGGTATTCTGCTGAAATGGATAGAAATTGGATGAGCTCTCTGGATAGATTGAGTGTTGAATATCGTAATGGAGTGTCTGAGTTTATGGAAGTCGCAAAACAACACATTGATGCAGAAGGTCGTGTTCGTTGTCCATGTGCAATTGTTTGAATAGGAAAAGGAAGCGGTTAGATGAAGTTCATAATCATTTATACATGCCAGGAATATCACCCACTTACCGTACGTGGATTTATCACGGTGAGCAGTATCATTCTCAGTCACGGTTTTTTGATGTCGGCGAAGGGAGCAGTAGTTACAATCAACCTGCAAACGATGATATCGCCGATATTTTGCATGACTTACAAGGTCCACAACTTGGTCATAGTGTTAGTGGCGACATGCCAGTGTTAAGTGGAAATGATCAAAATTTATTTAGTGAACTACTTGATGAGGCAAAAAAAATTCCATTCGAAGGTGCTGGAATGTCGATCTCGAATTTCGTTGTGAAATTATTACACATTAAAGTGATCAACAGAATGACCAACAAAAGTATCGATATGATGTTAGAGTTACTGGCCCAAATGTTACCGGTTGGAAGCGAATTGCCTAAGTCGTACTACGAGGCAAATAAAATGTTGCGTGATCTGGGAATGGGGTATGAATCCATTCATGCTTGTAAGTTTGATTGTGTATTATTTCGTGCCGAGTATGAATCACTTGAACATTGTCCGATATGTGGTGAAAGTCGGTACAAAGTCCGTGGTATGGGGAAGAAAGTGCCTCAAAAGATATTGCGATATTTCCCTTTAACGCCCAGGCTGCAGAGATTGTTCATGTCACGACACACAGCGACTGATATGATGTGGCATCATGAAAAGAGGATCGGTGCGGAGGGCATACTTAGACATCCTGCGGACGGAACCGAATGGAAGGAATTTGATGACATGTACCCCCGTTTCGCTGAGGACCCCCGTAATGTCAGGTTAGGTCTTGCCTCTGATGGTTTTAACCCATTTGGGAATATGTACAACTCTTATAGCATCTGGCCCGTTATTGTCATTCCATATAACTTACCTCCATGGAAATGTATGAAGGATCCGTTCATGTTTATGTCATTGCTTATCCCTGGTCCACGTTCACCTGGTAAAGATATAAATATTTACTTGAGACCATTGATCGAGGAGTTACAAACATTATGGAATGTGGGTGTGCATACCTATGATGCAGCTTCAGAGCAGTATTTTCAGATGCATGCCGCATTATTATGGACCATTAATGATTTTCCAGCCTATGGTTCATTATCTGGATGGAGCACTAAGGGATACATGGCATGTCCAGTTTGTGCGGATCATACACCTTCGCAACGATTACGGAATAAAATCGGATACACGGGGCACAGGAGATTTCTTGAGTCGAGTCATCCTTGGCAGAGGAGTAAATTATTTAACGGGCAACATGAACCTCAGAGTAAGCCCAGTCGATTGTCTGCATTTGACATACTTTACCAACATCAACAGCTCAAAGACAGCACACCAGGTAAACATCCTAATAATAGAGATAAAAATCGAAAACGGTTACCTGAAGAGTTGAATTGGACAGGAAAAGTATTTTCTTTGAGTTAGAATATTGGGGGACTCTGAGTTTGCGACATAATTTGGATGTAATGCATATAGAGAAAAATATTTGTGAGAGTTTAGTGGGTACACTATTCAATATTCCGGCGTATGAGTACAGTGGATGTATTGTCAACGGAGTTAAAGGACATTTAGCGTAAGAAGATAAGCACTGGTTGCAGGGATGTAAAGGACATTTAGCGTCGAAGTAATCGACGCTAAATGTCAATTACTTCGACGCTAATGGTTAGGCGAGTTATTGAAAAATTTGGGTTTTTTTCCGGGAAATTTAATTTTTATGTAGCGTCGAAATACTATATTCGACGCTATATGTCTTACATTTAGCGTCGACATACAATTTGCGACGCTATATATCTTTAATTTAGCGTCGAATATAATATTTCGACGCTATATGTCTATACTTTAGCGTCGAATATAGTATGTCGACGCTAATTAAAAATTAAATTTCCCGGAAAAAAAACCCTAATTTTTCAATAACCCGCCTAACAAATAGCGTCGACATACAATTTGCGACGCTATATATCTTTAATTTAGCGTCGAATACAATATTTCGACGCTATATGTCTCTATTTTAGCGTCGAATATAGTATTGTGACGCTAATTAAAAATTAAATTTCCCGAAAAAAACCTAATTTTTCAATAACCCGCCTAACAAATAGCGTCGACTACTGCAACGCTAAAAGTCAATTATTTCGACGCTAAATGTCTTTTAAATCCCTAAAACCAGTGCCTCCTTCTTCCTCGGCTCAGAAGCAAAAACTCATTTCTCATTCTCCAACAGTGACGAACGAAGGAAATCAACAGGTAAGTCTCCTTTGTGATTTAAAATTGTTTATGAGGATGAATTTGATGAATTTGATGATTTGAGGATGAGTTTGATGATATTATTGATGAAATTGATGATGAATTATTTTTTGATGAAATTGATGATGATGATGATGATGATGATGATCAAAGATGATGAGGATTCTGGGCAAGAACAGCAGCATTTGCTGCTGTTCTTGCCCAGAACAGCAGCAATTGCTGCTGTTCTTGCCCAAGAACAGCAGCAATTGCTGCTGTTCGTCTTCAAAATCATCATCATCTTTGGTTAATATTTATATAATGTTAAGTTTGAATTTGTGCCCTCTTTGGTTAATTATAACTGTTTGATACGGACCAATTCCAGTGAGCTCACGTTCGTGTTGCGTTCTCAAACGCGTTCGAACGGACCAATTCCAGTGAGCTCACGTTCGTATGGCGTTCTCGAACGCGTTCGAACGGACCAATTCCAGTGAGTTCACGTTCGTATGTCGTTCTTTAATGTTCGAACACCCATTTTACGTTCGAACGCGTTAAAGAACGACATACGAACGTGAACTCACTGGAATTGGTCCGTTCGAACGCGTTCGAGAACGCCATACGAACGTGAGCTCACTGGAATTGGTCCGTTCGAACGCGTTTGAGAACGCAACACGAACGTGAGCTCACTGGAATTGGTCCGTTCGAACGCGTTCGTGAACGCCATATGAACGTGTGCATGAGAAGTCGTGTGATTGTCTGCTTCGTGGTTGGTTATATGTATCCCATTGAGTGTGTGACTGTGTATCCCTAAAACGTGTATGATGGAACTCGTAGATTATATGGATAATGAATGCATATGTGAAATGAATGAATTTGAAAACGAAAGTGAGCATTCGATGTTATAAGCGCTTTTGTTAAGTTGTATTGACTTGTATGGATATGTATGTATATGTATAAGAATTTTGGAATTTGATGACGCTAATGCGACGGGGTTTTGCAGATGGCACCGGGCAATCGCAAACGGGCTACCGCGACTCCATCTACATCAGCAAGGGCAACTGGCCCTGGTGATTTCTCTGCTAGCACAGGTGAGTCCAGTACAGTGAAGGGTCGAGGACGCACCCGTGGCCTGGGGTTGGCTAAGTACGTTAAGGCTCACGGTCGTATCCGGATAGAGATATCAGATGATGGACACACTCAAGTCGGACAACATAATTCAGCGTTTAATACAGCCATAGGAGCTACAGCTCGATATGAAGCTCCCCAAAGCTACGTATCTTGGAGAAAGATACCGTGGGAGACGAAACTGAACCAACTATTCCCTTCGCTACTTGTAAGTTTTCGATATTGTTTGTTATTTAACATTTTTATTTTATACTTATTTTTACTCGAATTTTCATGTAGGAATGGTTCGACTTCGATCTGACCCAAGTGAATGTCCAACAATATATTGACTACCACATGGGGAAAAGTTATAAAGATTATAGAACAAAAGTCTTGAAACCAATATTCGACGAACATGGACCTTCAAATGCTCCACAACACAAACCTGATTTTATAGAGGAACAAGACTGGACATTTTTATGTGAGCTTTGGTCGAGCAAAAAACACGAGGTAAATTTTGAAATAAACGGAAATTTATAATTGTCTTTGTTTTCGGTACTTACAGTGTTCGTGAATACAGGATAAATGTCACGCAAATGCGGAAAATCGAAGTCACTTGCGTTTTAACCACCGTGGAGGTTCGAAGCCATTTATCCAACATCGTGCCGAACATTCTGAGGTAAATATATCCTAACGTAAAATTTAACAGTTAATTGTTTTTACTATCTGGAATAATATTGAATTTATTTTATGTTTATAACAGAGTAGCACATGTGAGGTGCAATCATTTCCAGATTTTTTCCGTGTGACGCATTACAATGACAAGAATAAATGGATAAATGAAGAAGCCGAACGCTGCTATGTAAGTTTCAGTTTTTAAAATAAAATAATTAATATTATATATGTTAATTTTTTTCTCAATTCTAATATTAACTTATTTTTTGAAACAGAACGAAATGATGGAACTCCAACATCAAACTCAGGAGACAGGGACCGACCCCATACCAGATGAGCAGCTGTCGCAATTGGTTTTCAAGAATCAGACAGCTTACAACGTTGGTCTTGGCACTCGTAAGAAGCCAACGTCATCTGCACGCAATAGTGGTAATTCGGGCAATGTCTCTCTTCGAGACGAGTTAGTCACCACCAAGACGACCTAGCCAGCACCCGAGACGAGCTGCAACAGACTAAGGAGAAGCTACAACAGGTCACGGTGGACCACGAGAAGAAGATGGTGGACCACGAGAAGAAGATGGAGCAGTTGGAACAGCAACTGATGGCTTTCCGTCAGATGTTCGAGGCCTCAATGAGTCATGGTGCATCGGGCTCGAGCGTCCCCCCATCACAGTAGCAATTAATTTTATATTTAGTTTTGTATAAACATTTTGAACAAATATATTTAATATAATATTTCTTTTTTCTAAAACAAATTTCAATATAATATTTCGTCATTAATTATATTTTTTTTCAACTAAATTAAATATTTTAGACCAAAAAATAAGTAAATTACTAATTTTTAAGAAAATAAATTATTTACTTTTAGCGTCGAATATTTCGACGCTAATAGTATACAAAATGTTCTTTTTAAATATATGTTAGCGTCGACTAGTTAAAAGTGACCTTTAGCGTCGAATATTTCGACGCTAATAGTAACAAACATGGTCGCTATAAAGCTTACATATAATACTTTTTAAATATACTTTAGCGTCGACATTTTTCGACGCTAAAGTTTGAATTTTTGCGTCGATATATTTCGTCGCTAATAGTAAAAAACATGGTCGCTATAAGCTTACATATAATACTTTTTTAATATACTTTAGCGTCGACACCTTGCGACGCTAAAAGTTTAAATTTTTGCGTCGATATATTTCGTCGCCAAATATACAATTAGCGTCGAAAATTTAACTTTAGCGTCGAAATAAATTGGACGCAGAATACTGTTTTTTAGCGTCGCAGTTAATTATTTCGACGCTAAAAGTGGTTTTCGTCGACATTTTATCGTCCATTGTTGGCGTCTAATTTTTTCGACGCTAAATATCATTTGCGTCGAAATAGTAAGTTATGGCGTCGAAACAATTCGACGCTAAATGGTCTAATTCTTGTAGTGTTGGTTATATCATTGTGTAAACCCGTTTATTACAATTGGCATAAGTAAGAGACCATTCTGAACCCAACGGTTTGAGGTATTCCCTTGCGACGGGTGAGTGCGGCCTTAAATCATTTCCCAGTTCACACTGGGTGGCGACTCTTTTATTCTCCGGTTTAGTCTCACGCGGGCTACTCCGTACTCCCAACGGGCCGCGAGCCCGGACAGCGTCGCCCACGTTCTGTGCCTACAAATATAAAATAAGATTTAATTGTTTAATTAAATATTTGATATTTATATTAAATAAATTAAATATAATTTTAATTAATTGTTAATTAAAATTAAGCTAAATTAATTAATTAATAGTTAATTAATTAATATGCCAAAATAATATTTAATCTATTAGGCTTTAATTTAGTGGGCTAGCACCCAAATTAATTAGAGTCATATTTAAGATTAAATAGAGAAGTCTTTATTTAATTAGGATTCCCAAATTTGATTAAGAATCCTAATTTTATTTGGAAAGAATCTTTGAGAGATTAAATTTTATTTAAAGAAGATATTGGATTGACCTTATTGTATTAGGATACAATTAAAACAATTCTTATGCTAATATATATATGTGGATGCTGGATTTCGGTCGAGGTCCACAATCAAGAATTTGTAGGTTGGGGCACTAGCGATCCTGCAAAATAAAGGTAGAGTAAGCGGGGAGTATACTACCCACCGGTGTGGTGGGTGCCGGGGGCACTCCGACACTCAAGTCAGTAGTATGAAATGAGTAGTAAATAAGTAAAATGTGAAAGTAAGGTTTGTTATTACCTTATCTTTCTTTAGGTGGCCGTGAGGGCGGTGGAAAATGTTTAGGGAATCGAAAGCTCAGAGAACTTGTATCAGAGAGCAAGGCTAGTATATGAGAAGTAATGCTTGAATGCCTTGCACTATGAATTCTGCTTCTATCTATAGGTGGAGAAAGATGAATTCTTTAGTTTAGCACATGGGAAAGGGGTCCCCATAACATGTTTGAGAGGTAAACTTTCGGTGATCATCAATCTCTGCATGTGGAGGACATATATCATGTTTAGAAAAAAGGGGGAAATAGTTGGTAACGAATTGAGGTGTGTTTTATGTTGTCTCTTGGCTTGACTTTATATGTGTAGCCTTATGTGCAAATGATATAAAGTCTTTTTGGGCCTTGCTTTGGGTTTTTCAAAATGGCGTTAAGCTCTCTAGGCTGGGCCTCTATTTGGCATTGGGTTCAAAGGAAAATACGACTATGCTCCTGGCCCAATTTTGGCACGTACAATATACATTGACTTTGAAGGCCAAACTTGTTATTCACGTTGAAAGGCAAAAACTTCTTGTTGAAGGTCTTGTTGTTGTTGTTGAAGGCAAAAAGAAGAAAACAAAAAGCAGTGAATCAATTTCATTAATTTTGTTTGTTGTTGTTTATGTCAGTAACAAAAACCTTTTGCGTGAAGGTATATATATAAATACAAAAGCAATTTGCGTGAAGATATATATAAATACACAAGCAATTTGCATAATATATATGATGTTTTTCGATTTGATCTCTCCGGGAATAGTTTCAATTCGTTCCTAAAGACTTTAACATCCTAGAAAAAGAAAATTTTTTTTTTTTTGTTCTCAAAAGTGAGAACGATTTGTTCGTAGAGGAGTGCTAGTGTGTCAATTAGAGGTGCAACGTTTGGTGCACTACTATAAAGAAAAAATCAATGAGGATATTCAAAAGGCTCGAGACAAATAATAAGCACATCGAGGTATGTTTTATTATAAGTGAATATTATTTTTGTTGATAAATAAAATATTTGTTGCATGCATGTTTAAATTAATTTAGATTAATTTAATAATAAATTATTTACATCAACAACGGTATAACCACGATCCTTAAAGTGGTTTTTGGAAGAAAATTTTAAAATCCAGTCACATTAATGCTTTCGCACTAACCCCAAAACCTTATACTATTTGAGTGAGCTGGGTTGTTAGATTTTTTAACAGGATTGTCAGAAGAGCATGGTGATTTGGTTTGTAATATGATTGATTATTAAATTATGAGTAATGATATACATCCTTAAAGTTTTATTTAAAGTTTCTATATCTCTCTTACTGTAGTTCCAGTGAGCTACAGTAACTCACTGTAATTACAGTGAGATGAACGTAGAAACTTTAAGTAAAAATTTAAATATGTTTATCATTTTTATTAAATTATTATGGGTTTTTGATAAAAATGAATATGGATGTACTGCACACATAGGCGGACATTTCTGATTTTCTATAGATTTATCCAATTAATAAATAACACGTATTTTAATTTTAAAAAATAATTGAAACACAAATGACAGACGATCTTATAGACCGTGTGAGAGATCAAAGCCACGGTGTCATGTAATTGGTGCGGTGGACACACACCGACAGTGCAGTGGCAAAGTTGTTATTAATGAGTTCTTTTTTTTAATTACAGATCATTGGATATAATCAATTAACAAGAAAACCAACACAAGGGCCCAAACGTTGTCGTTTAATCTCTAACTTTCTTGAATCAGGCTATTATTGATCGAGGACAACCAAACAGAATTATTCTGATAACGCCACAACTCAAGTTAACTACTAATATATATTATATATATAAAGAGATATCTCTTCTCTTAATCTATTTCCCGAATTTTTTTATTAGGGAAATTATCATTCTTTTACCATAAATTTGGCAAAAAAATTCGAAAACTTTTTAAAATGTATCAATTTTCACTCGAAATTGATGGCCATGTATCAAATTTTAACTAGCATGTATTAATTTCGAATTGAAATTTTAGGGAAAATATTATTTTTCTACTTTTGATTGGTGAAAATTGTTACAATTTTAAAAAATTTAGATGAAAATTAATTCAAAAAAAAAATTGATAATGTCCCTTTTCATTTCATTACATGCCTGAAACTATTTGGCAACCTCCCAAACTTTTTTATTATGTATTAAATTTTGCTGAACTTGTAAAATATAGCTAAAAGTTTAAGAAATATAATAGAAAATTGAGTGTGTTAACGTTGTGACATTAGAGGCTGAGTATAGACCTTAAGTTTTAAGAAACATAACCTTGGTTAACACTATATTTTTTTTGGAAAAACAATTTAATTAAAATAGAAGAAAGATGCTTTTTTATATTTAATCACTTGAAATGGCTTTTGGTGATGTCTCAATCATCATTACAATTTACAACTGATAAACAAACAGTTTTCCAATGCAAAGCCCTTTCCATGACACTTCCATCATGGAAGAAGTTTCTTTGTTACTTCATTTTAAATCAGGTCATATAAAGTAAATAAATAGTACAAAAGTGATTTGTTTTTAGGGTCAAAAATAAAGAATGACCATCAACAAGTCTTTGTGATCCTCATTTGCTTCTTCATTGGGTTAGTTAGTTGATAATGATATCCATTAAGACACAAACACTAAAAGTCAATTTGTCTTCTCTAAGTCCTTGTGATTTATTAATTTTTGGACACTCTCATTACAAATGGATTTTTAATGACCAATTCTATCCATGGATTCTTAACAATATATGACCATCACAACCTTAAAAGATTAAGATGGTCAGGAGCACATCTTGAAACTGGAAGTTATTATCAGCTGTTAAACAAAGTACACAGCTTTGTTGAAGAATCACAACCTTACAAATGTGTTGGTGATTAGAGAAATGTACTTGTATAAAACTTGGAAGCGATTTTTATACAAAGATGATCACGGTTAAGCTATACAAGACCACACCTGACACCACCATGAGGATACAATATTACCTCAAATGGGTTAAGACATTCTGAAGAAATCTACTTCAACAACTCTCTTGGATGGTGATGTAGAATGAGTACAAGAGGTTTAACTGCCCACATAAGATATATATATAGATGAAAAGTCGAACCCTTTTTCTTGTTTACTTCCTTGGAGAGGCCAGAACGATACATCACGTAGATGGAATATTGGAGGGTGTAGAAGACGCAGCCCTTTGCTGTATACGTGTCATACTGAGCTCCATACTTCTTTGGACCATGTCTCGTAGTAATTTCTTAGCAGTTTCAGCAGCTTTATCTGCTCCATCAACCCGTGCAGCTATGTCATAAACAATTTTCTCCAAAACTGAGGAACTCAAACTCTTTTCTTGAGGGGTATCTCTCAGCAAGTCTAATAGTGTCCGAGCTCTTTCTTGAGCTACATAGGTGCCATCTACAGTTAGTCGCAGAAGCCCTGGGATTGCACCTTCTTTGAGAATGAGCTCTCTGTACTTATCTCGGCAGCTCTGGCATAAAGAAAGAAGTGCTCCAACTGCATGTTGAGTGCTGACAAGCGATCCATCTTCAACAGTCTCTACAAGGGTTAAAATCCCACCCGCTGAATCTGTGATTGCAATTCGCCCTTCTTCAGAGTTTGAAAGGATTTCAAGTAATGCTGTAGCCTTCTCAGCAAACTTTGAGTATTTCTTGCACTCTTTGAGTAGATTCATCAGAGGGGGAACTGCTGTAGCATCTACAATCGGACTTGAATTCTCTTTACAGGTTGAAAGATAGTGTAGGGCTGTAACAGCATCAACTCTTCCCTGAACACTTCCAGAGTGTAGAATCTGTACCAGAAGAGGTGCAGCTCCTGAAGCGGCAATGGCTGGCTTATTGGGTGCAGCAGCTGAGAGAGTTAAGATTGCTGCAGCGGCTAATTCCCTTAAAGTACCATTTTGGAACTTAAGAAGCCCCACAAGTGGGGGGATTGCGCCAGCGGTCACTATCTTGACTTTGTTTCTGATAAACAGGGGGAAAGAACAGAATGAGATATTTGATTGCATACTCAAACGTGTGCAGAGTATTATCAAGCAAAGAGAAAAGGAACAAGTATAAAAACACATTGGTAATTACAAAACAATCACGGGAAACCAAAACAATTAAGCAAATACATAGATAAGAAATGAATACAAGGAATGGGCGAAACCGAAAAAACGAAGCTCTATATATATCATGACTCTTATCCCTCATTCGAGAGACAAGCTAGAATAAAAAACAAGGCATGCAGACTAAACTGGATATATCACTAGTAAACCCCTAACCTAAATCTGTATCTGAACCTAATCTGAGCATTTCCACCCAAAGGAATAGTAACTTAAAACATTTTTCCCGGTTCAGAAATAAACCCTCCTCCCAATTTATCATACACAAATATGTAACAGCATTAACATGATAAAAATTAAAAAATTTCTTCTTTTTGGCAATGAACTGCTTAATTTTGAGAATTGCCATGGAAACCCCATAACATCCAATCTCCATGCATATTCCACAATACAAGTATTCATGGAAACCTCAACACCTCCTACTGATAGCCAAAATTTAGCAGTGAATCTCACAACTCCCTCTATTTTGGATCAAAAAGTGCATAGATTTTTCATCCACCAAAAGCTAATATAGCAAGCTAGGTTTTGTCTTACCAGTAATTTATTTATACTCAGAACCCCACCAGCCCATAATCTACAACTTCACTCTTCCTACACTTTCCTTTTGCCTATTTTATCATTTCCCAGATTGATTATTGTCCATTTCTTCTCCATCTGTTACTTCTCTTAATGAAACCATAAATAAAACTTCCAGTATCTTATCTATTAAAAAATAATAATAATAATAACAAAATCAAAGCAGCCATATTGAAACATAAAACATAAAATATTAAGAAACAAACCGTTCATTTCTAACAGCAAGATTGAGGAGGGCAAGGAGAGAGGCTTCAATGGCATCAAGATTAGGAGACAGAAGCATCAACACCAAAGGATGAACCACACCAGCAGCAGCAAACTTTGATCTTGTCTTTAAAGATGACTTTTTTACAACTTTTCTAATATCTCTAGCTGCTTTTATTTTGGTCTCAAGATCTCCATTTATTAACTTCTCTGACAATTCCTCAATAAGGGCTTGCTTCCTTTGGTTCCATGCCTCTTCTTCTTGGTCTGTTGCAGATGTGTTAGTGTTAGTGGTATCCTCATTTCCCATCTTTTTTCTGTGACTCTCTGTATCTGAAGGGTTTTGCTTGCTTTTTATCTTTTGATGATTTTGTTTTTAGAGTTTTGGGTTCTGTCTGAACCCCCAAACAAGCACTAGAAAACAAAACATACCAAACACCCAGAAAGTTTTTTAAGAGAAAAATCATTACTTTATTTCATGTGAATTTTTTTTTTTTTTTTTTACATTAACCTAAACCTATATCCTTGTTAAAAAAAAAAAAATGCCCCACCACATCCACTGAACAGGATTGACAGTTAATCTTTTGAGATTTGTCCCAAATGAAGACTTGTTTGTTAATAAAGTAGTAGTTACCGTCATGGGTATGTTTCATGCTTTTCAAAATCAATACAAATTTTGAAGCACACACATATTAAGCCTAATACAAATTATTTAATGAGTATAAAACTTGAATGATTAATAAACAGATATTTAATTTAGATTTTGTTCTTCTTGCGATGTTAACATTTGGTCATTAGAGAGATTAATTTATGATTGAAAACATATTGTTGGGTAGGAGATAACACCAAGATACAAGAAAAAAAAATGGAGTAGATGCTGTCAACATAAAGAAGTTTGGTGAGTTTTATTTTCAAGTGCTTTAGGGGTGAGGTTAACAACAAATGATTTGAACATATTATCATCCAACGACAAGATTTAAGACATCAATACATACATAGTGTATCATGCACGCACTGAAGTAAAGAACATGTGAAAGTGAACTTTAATTTAAGTGTGGTCTAAAGGAAATGTAGTTATAAGGGAAGGATGAGATTAATGTTGTGAAATGGTCATATGTTTGCAGAAAATTATTCATCATCAGTTCTTTCACATATTGCTGTAAGTGATGGTTGCCATTGCCATGCTGCTAGGGAATTTCTTGGCGGCCATTTCACTCCATGAGAGGTAGAATTCAAGCTCTTATTCTGGGGATCATCCTCCACTTACTTTTCTTAAAAGCAGTTTTCTTTTTATACTGCTGAATGGAGCACTTTTGTCAGTTGAATCATTAGCTTCACTCTTTTGGCAAAATGACTTGCTTGAAAATTCATCTTTTTTTGCAAGAAACCTTTGTCAAATGAAATATCAATGGAAGACTTGGAAACAAAGGAATTGCGATAAACTTCTTTTATCAGGCTTTCTAATCGCCTGGGCCGAGAATTCCATCTCACCGGACAACTGAATCCCACGGCCGCCTGAAAACTTCCGGCCTAGCTAGTATGCAAGAAGGGTACTTCTCCAAAATTCTAACAGCAGGTATTGCCATGTAATAATAGCTCTCAACTGCATGAACAATTTTCAAGGCTGAGGAGCTCTCTGGTTGAGATGTAGGGGACATATACAGCTAGTTTAGGGGGAATTTTCTGGGATAAACGAGTGAGTTTTATGGACTTAGAAGAACTTGTTCAGCATATTGAATTGCCAGTTAATACAGCTGGTTTGACAAGAAGCACAGCTGCTGCTGCTCTTATTGTCAGGAACATCGATAGCTTCAAGAGGCAGATAAAATAGACAACACTCAGGCAAGATTACAAGGAGGGGACGGCCGGCGGCGGCCATGAATTGTAGTTTTGTGTATGTTGGGATGCAACATTTCAGAATCTGCCTGCAAAATAACCACAGTGAGGGGCATGGCTTACTGCTGCTCATAAAATCATCATCCTGCCACTCACTCCATGACAAGCAGAAAATTAAGTGTCAAATTTACACCCAAAATGGAAGATTTACCATTAACTCGTGTTTACTGAAAATAGAAGTAAAGGTGTGCACAGGAAATTAAGGAACAAACAAATTAAACTACACTTTTAATTGAAAACAACTGGAAACTCTATCACCTTGATACCAATATGAGTTCTTGAAGGCCAAAAAGGATAACCCTCAGCTACTAACTAGCCTACTACCTTTCCCTCACAATCCTATATGTATACTGATGAAAAGCGATTACTATGAATCAGTCAACTAGAACAATTGAAATGTTCGCTTCTGCTTTACCAATTACAACAATTCAGCACATCTTTTTCTCGCTATCAAAATTCACTTTACAGGTAAGACTGGGGTGACAAGAAAAAGTAATGGAAAAATTACCTTCCAGAGCCCTATAAAACCTCAAATATAAACGAAAATTAATGTAAAAGATTCTCACTACTCAATAATAAATTCTAGTAGACTTCCATGAGTTTTAAGATGAGGATAGAAAAATTGGTAACACCATATAGCGGCAGCAAGAAACCTGCACATGCTACCTTGACTAACTTAAAAGAGTCTACATCAGTTACAGGCGAACTGCACCGTTTATGTCCTCAACCCAAGCAACAAGAAGATGGTACTGGCAAACTTCTCTTGCATCTTTCCACAGGTTTAGAGACTCAAATCCATCCAGTGTCGTATCTTCTTGATGTTTCCCATCTTCCAAACTCATTGGACTTCCCAAAAATATTCCAAGATTGGCTTGAATTTCTTGTTTTTCAAGTTTACGAAAAAGAAAAGAATATCTCTGTTTCAGTAGTTATTGGGCCAGTTGATCTGTGCATGCTGAGACTGCTGATAAACACTGGCTGCAGGTCCCCCCATTTCAACAGCTCCGGTCATTGTTTGAGAGTGTTGTAGACGTGGGTGTACAGTTGCTGCTGTAACTGCTTGTGCTGGGTGATATATACCAGAAAAGGTGCCATGACCAACCTGTGTTGGAGCAAAAGTAACATGCTGCCCTTGGGGAGGAAGATTGTAAAATGAACCAGCTGGCAACCTGGACATCTCTCGGCCAGGAGCAGGTATCCACATACCAGAACATTCATTCTGTAAAAAGCAATAAATCCATCAATTTTCAACTGATGTACATTAAACAGTGGAAAAATCATTCAAAATTTGATCAGTTAATCAATACATAAGAATTGACGATGGCATGGAAAATTAAGCTAACCTGCTGTCCAGTCACGTAGACATTACTTTCCTTAAACTGGGAAGCACCTAGATCTTCATTAGCAGTAGAGTTTCCAGCTGCTGCTGCGGAACTGGGAGTATAACCTGCAGAGAGAGAACCATATGATGCATACCCGCTTGGCATTCCAATATGAGTAGAGTTTCCTGTGTTTGTTCCAGGTTTGTACTGTGGAAGTGAATATTTTGCACCACCAGCAGCTGCTGCCTGTGGAGACGGATAAACACTGCCAGCTTGAGGTTGCTGAGGAAATGCACCATTGCTAAAAAATTGATGGATGGGTGGAGGAGGAAGATAAAAGGGGGAGAAATAGGGGCCATATGGAATGTAGTTTAGAGGATAATGAGATGTATGCATTCCTGTCGGAGGACGGAAAACAGGAACTGGTTGCTGAGTCACAGCTATGGAACTTTGCATGAGCCCAGCAGCTTGAGTCACCAGTGGAGTTGGACCTGCTGTAGACAGCACTAAAGCATTTCCACCCTACGTGCAGACACATGAGCATCAGAACTTACTCAAGTACTTAAAATATCATGAGTAAAAGTTTTGCATGCATTTATGTATGTCAAATTGATGTTCAGACAATCAATATCTAACAGAAGCATTTGAATTGGAAGTGGAATGAAGTTCCAACATCCCAAAAGGGTAGTAAAAACGAAAGCTATCCTTATAATTCATTAGAACAAAAGTGCACCCAGATCATCAAGTGTAGCAGAAACCAGGAATAAACATTACAAATTGTTCCAGAAGAAAAAGTATAACTCTTACAGAGAAATATGATGCTCGTTTCGATCATCCCTACACCATAAGAAAATTAGAACATACAATTCTATACTAGCTAACCACTCCCTAGAAACTCACACTAATACTACAATGCCTGTAGATCCCATATCAATACAGTGAGTTACCTATAACAACCATTCAGATAAGAGACCAATGTTCTTAAAAAAACTAGGGGTACGGTGGGGGAGTGCCTAGTGCCTAGGCCTTCTAGGCGGTGCCTAGACAGATGGACTAGGCAACGCTTGGCGGTTTTATTCATTATTCAAAAAAAATATATTATTGTTTGGAAATGTAGGTTCAATTAAGAATAGGGTTCAATAAATTGATGTCAATTTGGGTTTGGAAATTTTGGGGCGAATCAGTTTTAGGGTTAGGGTTAGTGATTTCAAGTCTCCGCCGCCGTCGCCGGTGCTGATGGTGGCTGCCGGCACGTGAGATACACACCACCACTGCTGGCTCATGTATCTCACGCTCCACCGCCGCTTAACGAACAAACGACACCAATATGAACAGAAGACGCCTGCTAACACAACCCCAACCTTCATGTGCCGATCAGAGCTGCCTTTTTCCGTAGATCTGCATTTTTCGAGTGACTGCCGCCTAAGCAACTGTTTTCCAGCAAGTCGGTACAGCCAAGTAGGGG
>SKCR01042423.1:0-58072 GCA_019454045.1 Zanthoxylum bungeanum
GAATCAGAGTTCATAGCATTAGACAAAATAGCGGAAGAAGCATAATGGCTTCGAAACTTCCTGGAGGATATTCCTAGTTGGCTCAAACCGTTGCCAGCGATAAGTATACATTGTGATAGTCAATCAGTTATTGGGAGAGCCCAAAATGCAATGTATAATGGTAAGTCTCGACACATACATTGGAGACATAATACCATACGTCAAATGCTCTCAAGTGGCATAATATCGATCGATTATGTCAAGTCGAAGGAAAACCTAGCGGATCCACTTACTAAAGGTTTACCTAGAAAGCAAGTTGAGAAGTCATCGAGGGGAACGAGCTTGAAGCCTATAAATTAAGAATTGTCACTGTGGAAACCCAACCTAGCTGACTGGAGATCCCAAGATCTAGGTTCAAAAGGGACAACTGAAACATTATGCAATTCAAAACAAGCACTGTAGAGTTTTATACTCTTTCCCATTCCGATAATGACGCAGAGTGCTGTCTGTCAAGGTTAGGATAAACTAAGGCTTTTAATGATCACTATATTAAGAGATGAGTCCTAATGGGGGTAAATACAGATTACCTTTTCATAGTAGATCACCTATATCAAGTAAGAAGTGAGGCCGCTTCCATGAGATTTTACAGGCTGACTTCCCTAAAGTGCTTGATGAATCCAGGACCGATGTTCATGGCCGTAATGAACACAACCGTAAAATGAGAAATGGTCGAAATAAAGCTGTGTGTTGGCAATTGTCTTGGTTTACACCAACGGCAGAACAGTTCAGGAATGTGGGTCACTGGTTTGCCAAGTAAATCCGATTATCATTCACTAGGAAAGGTTTAAGGAGAAAACTACCTATTTCGATGCAGCTTTAGTTCACGGAAACTCTCTCAAGTGTTTGCATGAATATTTGGAGAATTGTGGGGGATTTTTGAAAATTCTTCAAATATTAAGTGTTGATGGAGGATGGACATGTCCCTTGGATGGTACCCCATGGGAAATGTACACACATGTAGGGACATGTCCTCCAATTTAGAAGAACATACTTCTAGGCTCCAAGTGGTGCATGGGAGGGGTATAACCCTTTGGAGGGTTGCGCCCCAAACCAAATGGTGCCCTTAAGGCACCCTTCCATGCCTTTATAAGGAAGCCTTCATGTTCATTCTAGAATATCTGAATCCATCCGAATTTGTGAGTCTCATATTATTGTTTTTGAATCAGAGAGAGTTACTCCATTATCCAAGTTCAAGATCTTCTTAAGGAGTGCCTCTTGAAGAAGAGAAATCCAAGTTATCCTGGGAGGACTTTAGCCACAAAACCCGTAGAGCACCGAGACGAGACTAATAAGTTCTTAAGAACAGATATATATCTCGACTTGGACTGCAAGTTTCGTCATTTACCAGGTTTTCTTCGTGTTCCAAGTTTTAGAGTTTTTGTCTAAGTTGGCATGTTAGTGTAGATCTGAGTTTGCGTTCTGATTTTTGATTATTTAATGCATGTTAATTTCGGTTAATGACACTAATTTCTCCAACATCAATCTTATGATTTTTTTGTATTTTTCTTCAAAAAATAATAATAAAATATTTAACTCATTAATATTACATAAGAAACAAAAATTTACCCATCCATAAAATAAAATTTTGCTTCTGCCCTTAGCCATGGTACACTTTAAGATTATAATTTGGCCCCATAAAGGTGAAATTCTAGCTAGCTTCGCCTGTGTATATCAAATATACAAAAGAAAAAAAATATATATAATAAAATTAGGGGAAACAAAAGCAGAAGTAGCTAATTAATTAACTTGAATTGGTCAAATTAACAAGAAAGGAGACGAGGAAGATGGAAAGAGAGCCGGTGAGAAAAACAAAAGCAAAAGCAACACCAACAAAACTCATAATCTGTATGGATCCATACAATATATCAGCTCTCTTATGATTATGATCATAACCACGTTTATAATTCCACCCATTTTCTAGTCTGCAACACTTATTGTTCAACATGATCATCTCCTTCTTCTTCATTTCCTCTATTCTCTTTCTTAATGTACTCATGTTTGCATCCACAGTATCATCTGCTCTCTTCCCGATATATATATATATATATCAAAAAACAAATAAGGTTCATGAGAATTTATTTTCTTATATAAAAGAATAAAGGTTTTATATATATATAAGGGCAGATCTTATACTAACCGTCTTGATATTAATAATATTAGGACGGACTAAAAGAAAAGAAAAATACGGATTTTAATACATTGTCTTTTACTTTTTAGTGTGTTGAATACCTTCATCTCTAAAGCTTTGAGATGATCTCACTTGAGCGAATTTGAGCTTCTTCTTTTGTTGCTTGGGACATGAACAAAAGCCACAGAAACCAGCTGCTAAAGAGGAAGCCATCTTGGAAGCAACTTTGATGAACTTAATTGCTCCTAACGAATAATTAGCTCCACCAAATTAACAATGTTTTGCAGAACTATGAGCATCCATTTATATATAGCATTCTTTTAACATGTCGGGTATTTATGTAGCTATAGCTATGGTCTGTCAATCTTTTTATTTTTCAAATATAAGAATAAAAAGGGAATATGACATGGCTTCCAGACGATGGCTTACCATGCAAAATATACATATATATTTTTAATACTAAATAAGATTTGCATTTGCATCTTCAAATGCCACCAACACTTGTCCACAGCCTGATTGGTAAACAGGAAAAAAAATATTAACCTAATTTGCAGGATGCGACAAACTTTTGAGAGGATTTAGGACTATATATATATTTTTTGAATATTGTCATTTTTTATTATTCTTTTGATAGATTTATAGGATCTTGATCAATGAACAAATTAAACATTGCATGTGTTAAGACGCAAGGGACCATTATTGGCAAACTTCTGAACCAAGATGATAGGAATGGTATTGCCCTCAATGATATTAATTTCACATGCTCTTGAGGATGAATTTAGACGAAGTAATTTTAGAGAGAGCAGTTTTGTTTTGTTTAGAATGAACCTAGTATATGGTTCGAGTCGCAACTAAGATTTATATGCCATTGACGGCAATATCATTCCTATCATACAATAATCCTAATGCTCCACGGCGTTACGATGGGAGTCGTACATATGAGCCCTTAATTGCCACGTCCATGTGGATGAGGCTCCATACAGGTGTTGGAGATATGCCCTATAACTAATTATGTCATACGATTCAGGGGTAATATCCTTATATAAATATAATCTTCTAATTAGTCGTAAATTGATTTACGATTAATATAACTGCAATCATATAACATTTTGAATATGTTCAGTATCATATACTTTATGCAAAATGTGATCTCATGATGTATTAAGTGTTGAAGCTTTATCTGCAATAGGTTGTAGATATGAGTACAAAGTTTCGATTTAAATATATATGAATTTGTTCCTAGTTAAGGTGATGTCATCAGGGATGATCACATTACATGACCGACATATTTTTTATGTTATCATAGATCAATACTTGATATTGATATTTGGGTGACGAGTCTCATGTCACAAGAGCATGAACATGGGTAATGCGTTTGAGAAACATGTTACTGAACGTGACTAAACGTGACGAATCACATAAGCGATAATCCGCAGTCAATGATTCATCGCACAACCATACTAGTGTACTACTAGTCTTTTGATCTGAGACATCACGACTGCCGTCTATATTGAGACACATCGTTTACTTATGTATATTGCATCGGGCTAGCCATGCTTGTGAAAGATGTTTGTTGGCAATGTATTCTTAATGTATGAGTGTTATGGTTGGTACTCGGACCGCCAATCTGAATCGTATTTATGTCATATTCATGATGGTTTATCCCAATGAACCATGAGTCTCAGGAGACTTATATAGACGTGTAGATGTTTATTTGATAAACACTGAATGACTCACTGAAGATTTCCTAATAGATTGTAACCAACATTAATAGAAATCTTCTCGAGTTGAGTATCATAGTTGTCATTCAACTTGAGATATGTAACATCCCCATTATGGGAATGTTACCGGCAGACAACAGATCCCACTGCCGCCTAAGCATTTAACTTATGCAAATGAACACTTGCTTTTATCGTAATACCATGCAAACTTATAACTAGTTACACATGCAAACTTAAAGTTAACATAAATGCATAATCATGAAATATATACATATCTGAAAATATTTATCATACATACATCATCAAACATATGTCTACAATACATCAAAATAAAATCCCAGAGAACTACATTCTATATGAATATAGATCTGAAATGATGGACCCCATAACTAGTGACTGAAACATAACTCTTGTCCTCGAGCTGAGTCTCCAAAAATTGCACGTGGCTCACCAAAAGACGAATCCTGCAAAAGAACTGGGAAGTGGTGGGGGTGAGTCCAATGGAACTCAGTGAGTGGAGCTACAAAATCAAAGAAAATGTATCAGTGTAACTGTTTTAAATTACTTTAGTTTTAAAATGTTTCTGAAATCCTTGTTTGAAAACTGATTCTTTTTTTTTAAACTTGAGAAAAACCATTTTCTGAAATACTTTATGTATAAGAATCTTTGGTACTGTAGAAAACCTGACGCATGGCGTTACTTATCACCGTCCCCCAAGCCACTGAACTAGAGCCTGAAGTGCTAATCCATGCTACTACCTGACCCTGAACTAGGGTCTAGGGGCGTTACGTATCGCTGTCCCCCAAGCCCCTGAACTACGTGTGCACACGTTCTCTTTCTGTCAATTCCATAAGTCAGAGCTGAGGTGGGTTTTTTTCCCCATGCCTCCAAAATCATAAATACTCATGCTTTTAAATCTCAAAAATTTCTCAAAAATTCTTACATAAGAAATAACTGATAATTAATATGGTTAACGCCCTAAAGTATTTAAAGTAAATCCTGATCAATAACAAGTAAATATAAATCAACTTTGAAAGAAAAAGCATCCACTTACAGATTTGAAGTTCGGTCAACTCTGCTTCACGTCGTCGAGGGAGAACGCGGCTCTTGTCGAGTATCTATTTGGAATAAGCTTAGTTAGAACATGAGTTGCAAAATATGTCTCGAAATTAAATTAAGTTTCTTAATCTAGTTAAATTATCCCCTCCACATGTCGTGCATAAGTGTTTTAATCTTGATACGGGTCCCTTAAGATGTATTCTATCCCTATGTATGAAGTGGGGAAAACTAAAAAAATTTGAATTAAAAGGGTCACGGGTCGTGATTCGCGTCGCGACTCTGGGAGGCACGCGTCGCGACTTTGGACAAAACAAAGGCTCTGGTTTTAATACGCTTCGCTACGCCGGCCATGTTGCGTCACGATGCGAACTCATCAGGTCCAAATTTGAGGTTCTTCCTCGTTGCGCGTCGCGACGCGCTCCCAATAACGTCGCGACGCTCAGTAAATTCCAGGCCAAAATTTCATTTTTTCCATAGTTAACTCCATATTTCATTCCATAACAAACACACAAACAACTTCAATACATTATTTACCATCATATCATACTTCCAACATCTCAACACCACCAAAATCCCATCATCTTTACTTAATGCTTCAATTAAGGTGAGTTACCTAGAATTACCCAAACAAGATTTTTCTCAACATACAATGAACAATAAACACACCACTTTCAACCCACAACTCATAACAAACATTTATTCTTCAATATTCAAAACTTCAAGATTTGGGTTAAGCATCCTTACCTTATTTCAAATGCCTTATTTGTCAATGGAGTCTCAAAGCTTATTTCTCTTACTTAGGCTTAGATTGGGGTAATAAAATCTAGCTAATTTTTGAAATTGAAGACAAAGAAAAGAAATTTTCACTCAATTGTTATTTCAAGATGTTCCACCGTAAGAGAAAGAGAGAGAGAAGGAAAATAGGGATTTCTTTCATTTTCTTGATTTTTTTTCTCTTATTTCTTCATTAAAGGCCCTAACATTTTCTAGAAAAAGAATAAAAATGGGCTAGCATCTCTACCTTTCATTGGGCCCAAATTTTGACTATGCTTGTTTAGTTTCCCTTTATAGCCCAAACATTTACTTATGGTTAGTTTTGATTGGCTTAAAATTGACCCACCAAGTCGTCTCTAGAATTTTGGCTAACACTCGAAATTTTTTTTTATCTAAATTGTCTAGTTACCTCATTTAGTTTAGTTATAAAGTTTCGGGTCGTTACAAATTCTCCCCCTTAAAATGATTCATCCTCGAATCAAAATACTTAAAAGATATGGAGTGTACCTTCATCCACGAAGAAGTGAGGGTATTGCTTTCTTATGGTTTCTTCTGGTTTCCATGTGACCTCATGTTCCTTGTGATGTTGCCAAATCACCTTAACTGAGGGAATCCATCGAGATCGTAGCTTTCTTATCTCTCTACCCACTATAGCTACTGGCTGTTCTAAATAAGATAAGTCTGGACGGATATAAACTGTCTGGGGCTCTAATACATGAGATTCATCATGCAGATACTTTAGTAGCATAGATGCGTGGAAAACTGGATGTATTCTATCTATGCTTGGTGGAAGCGCCAATTCATAAGCTATCCCTCCAACTCTTCGAAGTATCTGGAATGGCCGAATGAACCTAGGGCTGAGTTTACCCTTTTTGTCGAATCTCATAACACCTTTAAAATGAGATACTTTTAGAAATATGAAATCTCCCACCTGGAACTCCAAGTCTTTCCTCCGATGGTATGCATAACTCTTTTGGCGACTCTGAGCCGTACCCAGCATTTCTCTAATTAGTTTTACTTTCTCCATGGCCTCTTGTACCAAATCAGGCCCCAATAACTTCTGCTCCTCGGCTTCAAACTATCCAACTGAGGATCTGCACTTCTGTTCATACAAAGTCTTGAATGGTACCATTTGAATACTTGCTTGATAACTATTATTATAAGCAAATTCTATAAGTGGCAAATACTGGTCCTAGCTACCCTAAAAATCAATCACACAAGCCCGAAGCATGTCTTCTAAAGTTTGTATGGTCTGCTTTGTTTGACCATTCGTCTGAGGGTGGAAGGTTGTACTAAAACGTAACTGGGAACCCAAAGCCTTCTAAAATGACTGCTAAAACTTAGAGGTAAACTGAGAACCTTGATCAGAGATGATTCAGATAGGTACTCCATGCAACGACACCATCTCATCTAGGTACAGTTTGGCATATTGAGGTGCTGTGTAGCTAGTCCTAACTGGAAGGAAGTGTGCAGATTTAGTCAATCTATCCATAATCACCTATATAAAATCATACCCTTTTGAAGTACGTGGAAGCCCAACTACAAAGTCCATAGTGATCTTTTCCCATTTCCACTCCGGAACGTCTAAACTCTGTAGTTTCCCCGCTGGTCTCTGATGTTCTACATTAACCTGCTAACAAGTGAGACACCTTGTGAAAAATTATGCTACATTCTTTTTGATGTCGTTCCACCAATAAAAATCCTTGAGATCATGATATATCTTGGTGATCCATGATGCATGGTGTAGGATGAAGTGTGGGCCTTCTCTAATATCGCGTGTTTCAATTCCGGAACCGGGGGATCGACAATTCTATTCTGCCTTCTGATGAGATTTTCATTGTCTATACGATACTCGTCTTCCGTACCTTGCTGCAACCTGCATCTAATTTGTTGCAACTCAGGATCTGCTTCCTGTGCAACTCTGATTTCATCTATAAGGTTGGATTGAACCTGAATATGTGCTAATAACACTCCTTGGCCGTCACTTGAAAGTTCACTCCATCTAGTATACAACTCTGCATCTGCTTGGCTAGGTGCCATTTTTCAATTGGAAGATAGGCCAAACTCCTCATAGACTTCCTGCTTAAGGCATCAGCTACAACATTAGCTTTTCCCAAATGATACTGAATGGAAAAAGCATAATCCTTCAAAATTATATCCACCGTCTCTCCTTAAATTAAGCTCATTTTGAATCTGGATATATTTAAGGCTTTTGTGATCGGTGAAAATTTCAAACTTTTCACCATACAAATAATGTCACCATATCTTCAGAGCAAATATTATTACAGCCATCTCCAAATCATGAGTGGGATAATTTTTTTCGTAAGGCTTCAGTTGTCTGGAAGCATAAGCAATCACTCTCCCTTCTGTATCAGCACACATCCTAATCCCACCCTAGAAGCTTCACAATACACTGTAAACCCCCCTGATCATGCTGGCAGTACAAGAACATGAGCAGTAGTCAATCGGCGTTTGAGTTCCTGAAAATTCTTTTCACAAGCATCAGACCATTCAAACTTCAAATTCTTCTGAATTAATCGTGTTAATGGAGCAACTATTCTGGAGAAATTCTCTACGAACCACCTATAGTACCTTGCTAACCCCAAGAAACTGCGAATCTCCGTTACACTTTTAGGTCGATGCCAATTCTGAATAGCCTCAATCTTCTGAGAATATACTCCAATCCATTCCTTAGACACCACATGCCCCAAAAATACAACACTAGTCAACCAAAACTCAGACTTCAAGAACTTAGCGTACAACTTCTGTTCTCTCAATGTCTGCAACATCTGATGCAAATGCTCTGCATGCTCCTGCTCATTACACGAATATACCATAATTTCATCAATGAAGTCGGTCTAGAAAAGGTCTGAACACCATGTTCATCAAATCTATAAACGCTGCAGGGGCATTGGTTAGACCAAATGACATTACCAGGAACTTGTAATGCCCATATCTGGTTCGAAAACCTATATTCGGGACATCACTCTCCCTAATCTTGAATTGATGATAACCCGATCGTAGATTGATTTTTGAAAAACACCGGGCTCCCTGTAACTGATCAAACAGATCATCAATCCTCGGTAGTGGATATTTATTCTTGATTGTCACCTTATTCAGCTGCCGGTAATTTATGCACAGTCGTAGTGTCCCATCATTCTTCCTCACAAAAACACTGGAGCACCCCACGGGGACACACTGGGGCGAATAAAACCCTTATCCAACAAGTCTTGTAACTGTGCCTTCAACTCATTGAGCTCTGCATGGGCCATCCTATACGAGGGAATTGATATAGGCTGGGTGTCTGGTATTACATCTATACAAAACTCAATCTCTCTATCCCACGGAAAACCTGACAACTCATCTAGGAATACATCAGCATACTCTCTTACCACCGGGATCTGATCAAGGTCTATATTTCCCACTCTGATATCTGTCACATATGCCAAATAACCATGTTTCTCTTCTGAAGTAGCTTAAATGCTTGCATTACTGATATCAAATTATGAGGCGCTACATTCTATCCCTTTGATAAAATTTTACTGGTCAATCGGGAACATGTAGCGTAACGATCTTCTCCCGACAATCTAGTACTGCATGGTACTAAGCTAACCAATCTATCCCCAAAATGGTGTCGAAGCTCAATATTACTAAATCAGCATAGTAAGTATACCATCAATATCTAGATAACACTGTTTTACACCTCGCGTAGCTTCTATGGGACCTTCTACCGGTGTAGTTATAATGATAGGGGAATTTAGGGGCTCTAGTCTCCACCGTCTGGGTAATAAAGTATGGTGCCACAAAAGAGTGTGTGTAGTGAATCAAATCAAATAACACCATCGCTTGCACGAAATCAATCAACAATGTATCTGTAACAACTGCATTGGATGCCTGCGTCTCCTATGGGTGAGGGTATACACCCTGCCCTAACTCTGCTGGAGGAAGCCTGTCCTCGATCACCTACTGACTGACCCTTCCCTTACTGCTGGTCCTCTACTCACTGGCCTCTGCTCTCATCCTTCTACACTTCTGTTAGGTTGTGGCTGTGGTGTAGGTGGAACGGCACTGAAAGATGACAACTGATCTGCTGGTACTGGACAGTCTCTCTTCAAATGGCCCATTTGTCCACACCGATAACAATCCTACTCCCAGATCGATAAGTCCCCGAGTGAGTCCGCCCACATATCGAACATAATGGAAGGCTTCGCCCAGGCTTGGCTACTGAGGTACGAGAGGTGGCACTCTAAGTCGGTCTATGATCCTGACCTCCTTGAACTGAACCCATATCTCTACATGTAGTAGGCGGAGCTGACATCTGTTGCTGCCTACTAGGGCCACTCTGCTACGGCCTAGTCATCTCCTCTGATCTAGGTCTCTTTCGAGATTCCCTTTCTTCTTGTCTCTCTCTGGACCGTGCTTCAAACCGCAAGGCAGCATCTAAAACTTGAGTGTAGGTAATGGCCTCTGTGAAGTGAATGGAGTGAAATAAGTAATCTCGAAGCCCATTAACAAACCTCTTCACTTTCATCTCTTATATACTGACTAAATATGAGGTGTAGCGTGACAATTATGTAAACCGTATCATACTCGGAAACTTTCATCTACTCGCCCTGAACCAACTGTTCAAACTCTCGGGCACTAGCATCTCTGATACTCTGTGGCAAAAATCTGGACAAGAAAACTGTACTGAACTCAACCCATGTCAATGGAGGAGCTTCTCATCACCGACCGTCTCGAAAGGACATAAAACATGTGTTGGCGATATCACTCAGCTGGAAACTAACTAACTCTACCGCTCTCTCCGAAGAACACCCCAAATATATACATATGTGATCTGATTCCTCAATAAAACCGCAACGGTCAGGAAATGACTCTACTCCCGAGAATGTGGGAGGATGAAGCTTCCGGAAGTCGTGTAATCACACTAGCAGCTCATGTCGCTGCATAACCTGAACTGTTACTGGAGGTGTCTCATGAGGCATAGTAGGAGGTCATGCTTGGAAAGTAGTAGGATCTGGTTTTTTTGGAGGAACTACTATTTGGTGAGCCATTGATAGTCCTACAGGTGGTGGTGGAACATGAACTGTGGGTTCTGCAGCTCTCGGCTCTGGGGCAAGTGGCTGTTGCTGACGGGTAATCAGCTGGGCTAAAGTTTTTACTGATTGTTGAATCTGCTGTAAACCCGCAGCTACTGGGTCATTACGTTGAACCACTGGTACTGCTCTACCTTCCTCTACATCACTTTCATGTAAGGACTCCACTCCCTGCCCTCAAGGGGAGATGCTAATGATCTCTGATCCGGATCTATGCCATGAGGCGCCCTACCACGTCTGGGTCTACCCCTGACTTCGGTTCTTCCCTTGGGTGGCATGAAATCTAAGAAATTAAGAGAGAAAAATAGTCAATTACATTTAAAGGAATTATAACTAATAAGAATGAGACATACCTCGAGACAAGGTTATTAGAGTAAACAACCTCTTATATATAGTAGTACTGTAGGACACAGAAATCGGCAACGCTATTCCAGGCTCGCGGCCTAGTTGGGAGTACGGAGTAGCCCGCGGGGAACTAAACCGGAGAAATAAAATGGAATTGCCACCAGGTGTGAACCAGGAAATGATTTAAGGCCGCACTCACCCCTCACAAGGGAAGACCTCAAACCGTTGGGTTCGGAATGGTCCCTTACTTATGCCACTTGTATTGAACGGATTTATGCGATAGTATAACCAAGTCTACGCAACATACACATACAAGAATAACCTACATCTAAGTTTGCATACAACATATATCTAAGTTCGCATGCATAAAAGTAAGTCGAAATAACGGCAAGCACACAATCTCATGAACACATGAGTGAACATTTCCTCATGCGGTACGTTGAGTTGTATCCCAAGTACAGACCGCACTACCGTCCATTCGGATTCGGCTACATAATTTATGTCTGGGTTTCTATCCGATATACCACAAGGGACAAGCAATTATTAACACAACGCAATCAGTAACCCAATGTTGACATAATGAAATATGATAATGCATTTGATAATAAATAACCAAAGAGAACAAAACAAATGCGGAATAATAAAAAAACAAAAAACGGAAATTAAATGTGAAATAATAAAAGACTAATAATACGATATAAGTGCGAAGTAATAAATATGTGATCAAAGAATTTGGCCATTTTCAATATAGGACTTCGCATACCCGGTTCATGCCGTGTCCGGGATAACAAAATAAAATATAACAAAGGGTGCCCTCAGGTCTTACCTTTTAAGTCACTTCCCGGGAGTGCGTTGGGACGTCGCCGGAAGGGTTGTGTTTTCGCTGTTTTCCCTGGTTTGTTGTTTTCGCTCACTATTTTCACTCGATGTTTTATCTATTTTGGGCTGCTATTTTTGGACTGTTTAAGGGGTATTTTAGGGTCACTGTTTTGGGGTAATTTCTGGGGACTGTTTTAGGGTATTTGAGGTCACTGTTTTGGGCTGTTTGTGAGTCGGTGAAGGCCGTGTGAGAGAAGAGAGAAGTGCAGGTCAGAATAGTTGTGAATAGTCGGTCAGTTTGGTGGCTTAGTTTACGTCCAAGGATGTGTTTGATTGTGTCGGTTGAAGGCTGTGAGTGTGGAGGAGAAAGAAGGATATTGGGCGTGTCTTTGACGGGTGGTTTTATGGTCTGTTAAAGGTGAGGCTTGTGTTTAGGGTTGTTTGTTTCACGGTGAATGGGGCTTACTCCAGGTTTGTTTATTCACGGTACTTTGCAAGTTTTGTTGATGGCTGCTATGGTTTTATCTTTCATGCATGCCGAAAGAGAGAGCAGGTTGGACGAGTGGGTGGAGAGAGAAGGAGCAACGGGTTTTGTCTAGGTTTCTTTGTGCGTGATTATGGTCTTCTTTTGGTTGCTGCCGTGAATCTTGTGTGGAGAGAAGGATGCGTGAATGCTGTGTAATGTCGTGGCTTGATGAGAGTGTGTGAGAGGTGTTTGGCCGTGAGATGAGTTTTAGGGTTCTGGCTCGTGAATGGCAGTGAGTGAAGTCGTGGCTTGTGATTGTTTAATGGTGCATGAGGTTTACGGTTTTGGCATCTTGTGGCTTATTAGTGTCAGTCTGATGGTCACGTGAAAGAGAGGGGCATTATGGTTAAGGCTTTATTTTTTGTGAGGTTTCCGAGTGGTGGAGAGAGAGAAAATATGGTGGTTCTTGGCTTCGTGTACGTGGATTGTAGGGAGAGAGATAAGAGAGAGAGAAAGATGGGGCGTGGAGCTATTAGGGTTTCTTTTTTGATGAATACCGTATGTTACAGAGAGGAGAGAGTTGCCATGAATGAGCTCCAGCCAGGGTCTCAAGGGTTTGGTTTGGGTGTCATTTTATACGAGAGGGTTGAGGTTGTCCTTGTACGGGTAGGGAAAGTATCATGCAATTATGGGGGATATCTCTTAATTAGTGTGCTACAAGGAAATGATCTCTCTAATTTAGGGAGGTGATTTGATTTGATTTCAACATGTGTTTAATGTGTTAATTGTTATTTTGGATGGGTTTGAATGGGCTTGGGCGTGAATTAGAAGGCTTGGTGGTGTATGGGTGATGAGTGGTATTTATATCACTTATTCCCACTCATTTAACCTAATATTTTGTATAGTTTCGCGAGTTTTGTGAACGTTTTGATGTATTTTATCTTATTTTGCAGATAAATAAAGTTTGGAAAGCATTGGAGGCAATTTGGGGCAAAAACGGACAAAAATACGTCAACAGGGATATTTTGGTCTTTAGCGCGTCGCGACGCTAAAGACTTGCGGGTCGCGACGTCTAAAATGCGCCGAACAGTGCTAACGTGCGCCGGGTCCACAAATCAGAATCTGAGAAAAGTTTGACTTTGCTAAAATGCGCCATGCCACGTGTCACCATCACAGCCGATCTGCTAACATGCGCCGTGCCACGTGTCAGCATCCTACGGTGCCGACAGCCATCATCGCCACGTGTTCCACGTGTCATTCCATGTCATCAGCCACGTCAGCAAGTCAACAAGTCAACATTGCCACCTCACCGCCACATCATCATCAGCCAATCATGGAGCGCCACGTGTCGCAATTCTATGGTGCCGACAGTCTCTTTCCCACGTGTCGCCACGTCACCGCCAATCATTGAGTATCTAATCCTTATCTGACACGTGGCGGATAAGAATCTCAGTGACCAATCAGAAGCCGCCACGTGTCATAATAATTGAAGCCCAACTACCGCGCCACGTGTCACCTTATCAGCTTATCCAGAATCTTCAAACCAGCGAACCAGAGCGTGCCACGTCGACAAAAGCTGGCATAGCGACGCCAGAGGCCTTGGCGTCGCGACGCTGGAAGCTTATCCACGCCTATAAATTGAGCTCGAGATTTCAGAATTGAATGCACCACTCTCTCTCTTCTATTCTATCTAAAGAGAGAGTTTCTCTCTCTAGATTCTTTAGTTTTTAGTTTTTTTTAGTTTTTTAATTTTTAGTTTTGTAAATAATTTTAATTACGTTTTGTGATAATAGTAATTTAATTTTTACTTTTTACTTTTTACAGTTTTTACTATTTACCATGAGGAGGTAACTTCTCTAGCTAGGGTGAAAGGTAATTCTTTTACTGTTACTATTTAGATTAATCTCCCTTAAAAATAATATATTCACTATTTAAAATATGTACTTAAAAATGATACCGCCAGATTGGTCGGTTGGTAATTCATTTCAATCTGGTTTAAACCTGACTAATAAAGGATACCGCCCCATTGGTCGGTTGGTAATTTAATTTTGGTTCCGCCTTTATGGCTGGTTGGACTTAATTTGACTTAATCAGGTTACCGCCTATATGGCTGGTTGGAAAAAAGAATCACAAGTCTATATATTATTTTATGGGAGATATCTAAATTAGTAGTAGTAAAAGTAATTCCTTTTACCTTAACATTTTATTTTATTTTACTTTTAAGTTTTACTTTATGTCTTTTACTTTTCAGTATTTTTACTTTATGTCTTTTACTTTTAAGTTTTTACTAGCCCTAGTTATGTGTTAGTTATCTGGGGTTGTGATGAATTCTAATATCACCGGTTTATAAGAGGTTATTTTATAGTTTGGGTAATTTAAAGGTTTACTTATTAAGTCTTAAGCTTAATGCTTCTTGTTGTCTGATCACCAATAAGATTGATGTGGTAAATCTAAAATGAACTAGACATAGGGATTTTAGGTTTCAGCCTTAGACTTAATAGCCCACGATCTTCCTTGAGGATAGATAACCCTTTAATAGATTTCCTTACATGATAGGAATATACCTGTCGGGCGGGGGTAGCCATAATTGGAACTTAAACTTAATGAATCCAGATAATTTGGTTGACATAGACATATGGTTCAATTGGGTTAAACTGGGTATTTGCGTCTGACCATCGACAGAGGCTTTTGTATAATTTAGTGTTCCAGGTTAGTAAACTGATTTATTACACAAACATAAAATAACCACTTCATCTTTAAAATGATATTAGAATGATTCACAACCCTAAATCTTTGTGTCTTTTGTTATTTTCTTTAGTATTTTCTTTTATCTTTTTATTTATTGTGCAGAACCACATTCAACCAATCAAACAATCATTCTCTTCTCCATTTAATTAGATATTTGTAAATAAATAGTATCAATAATTAATAACAACAGTAGGAATTAAGTCCTCGTGTGATCGATATTTTTATACTACTTGAACGATACGTGCGCTTGCGTTATACGTGTGTGTTTACGCCGGTCAAGTTGTTGGCGCCGTTGCCGGGGACTTATATTTCTTGAGTTATTAATTTTGAAGCTATCTAATTTACTTATATCTAATTTTCTTTATCTGTAATTTTTATCTCTTTCTTTTGTTTTCAGGTGATTAAAAAATGGAACATTACTGGGAGATTGAGAGATTACGAACCTTACAAGAAGATACACCCCACATCTGGGAGCAACAGTCCGGTTTTCTGAGGCCTGTTGTCAAGCCCAATGATTATCACTGGATGCCAGAACCAAGCAATTCTACATTTGCTCAACAGAACGAAATGAGGAGATGTGTAATATGTGATGGTAACCACCCGAGCGATCAATGTATATACCTTTCAGAGTGGCAGAATTTTCAGAATTTTCAGAATCATTCAAAGTATGAAAAACCATCACATTTTCCATCTTATCCACCATCCATATGCGATTTTCATCAACAACTAGAACCATCAGAGGAAGATCAGTTGTTAAACATGCTCAAAGATATGTTTGAGTTGGATGCAATGCTTGAAACAAGCCAGAATCAATTGGAAAGTATTCAGAGACAATCAGAATTCATTAAGAGGATAACAGATCAAATGAGACAATTCACAGAAAACCAGAACTACATACCTCAAGAACCAGTTTCAGATGACACTGATGAAACCTTCAAATACCAATCATTTCACAATGACACTTCAACAGAGGAGGAAGCTGAGTAGTATCAACAACCAGAGGTATCAGTTCAGGAGCCCGAACCGGCAAAGTCTCAATTTGACTTTTATTATTCAGATTTTGACGAGGATGAAGCTGATCTATTTGTACCAACTGCACCAACAACGGAGGATCAAACTTTCAATCCTCAAAATGAAGATCTTGGAGCATGCTTTACCATGATGTTTGATGAAGATCTACCTGAGCCAACCATTCCAGTCATATCAAAGGATGAAGACCTAATGTCAGAACACATCATTACATCCTCAGGTTGACAATTTTGAAGCATGTATTTCACAGATGACAGATGAAGAGCTGAATACAAAAATTTTACAATACATCTGTGAAGAAAAGGTGGAGCAAGAAACAGAGCAAATGGAGGAGCAAATGTCTGACCTTAATAAAGATCCAGAGCATTCAGGAGAAACATCACTGTTTTGGGGAGTACAAATCAAAGAGATCAACCAGAAGCTTGATAGAATGGAATTTCCATTCCAAGTCAAGCATCATACGAGACCTCCTGATTTTCTTTCTTTCTTTGCAGGAATCACTGGAGCAATAAGGAGTAAAAAGGTGGCACGAGCACTGAATGAGACAAAACTCTTTTTGCCACTTTACCGTTGGAAGAGACCCTTCAAAAGCAACGCTCACGGGATTGTCTTTAATCGAACATCCAAAACGACATTGAAACCTCCTTAACAGATGAATTTCAGTCACGTCTGGCTGAAGACGAAAAATTTAGCGCTAGCAGGGAGGCAACCCATGCAATTTGTTGTAATTTGTTTTCATATTTTGTGTGAACATTTTAATTTTATGTGTTAATTTTGCAGAGAAAATAAAAACGGAATTGTTTAGGACAAAACAAGCCAGTACGAGCAGGATTATTTCAAAATAAAAATTTGACAAAATCACGAAGATGTAAAGACAATCCAGTAGAGACGGCGAGAGTAAGGATTCAGCTCGTGAGACGCGTCCCAGTGGATTTATCCGTCGAAAGACTTGGTTTTGCCAAAAAAAAAAAAAAAAAAAAAAAAACTAGCGTCGCTACGCCAGGAAAACTTCAGAGTCGCGACGCTGGATCGATTGCAGGCCCAAAAACAGCAGCCACCGAGAACAGAACCCATTTCCCTCACAGATCTCACCATTCTCTCTCAATTCACAACCACCACAGTCGAGCCTTCATCCCCACCGCAAACCAAATCATCCAACCAAGACCCATCTCAGTCAAACCAAAACCTCACAAAACCGAGACTCACCATTTTCTCTCAAACTTCTACCATTACCGAAACCGTGAGCCTCCACAACCGGAATATCCACCTTCGACATCGATCACAGCCACCAACCTCCACCCAAACCGAGAGCCATCGCCGAGATCTACCAAACCGAGAGCAAACAGAGTATTAGCCACCACCGTCGAGACCGAAACCATCTTCATCCTTGCCGAGACCTTCATCACCGTAACTGAGCCTTTCCTTCACCGAGTCACAGCCGAGAGACACTCACCACCGAGAACCAACAGAGCCGAGACCACCAGTCGCCGAGCCTTTGACCGAGATCTACCAGCTGCAACCTTTGCCGTGTCTTCGCCGGAACCAACCAGCAGCCGCCGAGCCTTCACCAAGCCAAACTGTTGCCGCCAGCCACCAAACCGAGCCCTCACCAAACCAAGTCAAACCAAACCGAACAGTTGCTGCCAAGTCCACATCAAACCCAAATATTGAATGGTAATCTGCAAATTAAAAAAATTAATTGACATTGGTGATTGATTCGGATTTGAAATTGTGGAATTAAGGAAGTGTTGATTAGATTGACTCGTAGTTTTGGAGGCGAAGGGAGGTGATTGGTGATAGAATTAGGTTGTGTTTTTGGGTCAAATTTGCGATTTCTAGCTGAAACTCTGCCGAATTTTTGAAAATGCCGCTGAAAAGATCCAAGGCATCAACTTCTGCCGCACCTACTTTCGATGATTTTAAATTCGTATCAACCGCTGCAGAGAAGAGATATGAGGACGGAATAACCCGGAAACACCACATTATGGAGAGGGATTTGATATCAACACAGGGTTATTTCCAGATATTGACAGGATTATCGCAGATTGGCACTGGCGAAAGCTTTGTCAGCAGCTTCACCCAGCCTATGCAGCTATTGTGCGGGAGTTTTACGCAAATGCTTATGAGCATCGTGCGTGTGTGGTAATGGCGAGAGGTCGACAAATATTATTTGATTCCTCAACGATTAACAGATTTTATGACATTCCTGAGATGAAGGAAGATGAGTATTCTGCGGTAATGGAGAACATTGATATCACTCATCTCACATAAACTTTATGTGTTCCAAATGCTGCTTGGGTCATGAGTAGCACTGGAGAATATATGAAGATGAGTTCAAAGATGCTGAAGCGTGAGACAAAAGTTTGGTTCCATTTCGTGACTAGGACCTTGTTACCAGGATCGCATATCACATATGTCACGAAGGAACGTATGATTTTGTTATACTGCATTCTGAAGGGATATGCGATTAATGTTGGCCAACTGATATCGACCAACATTGCTTGGGCTGCCAGATCGACACAGGCTGGCCTATTCTAATGCTATCTGATATCATCATTATGCACACAGGCCATGGTTCCTATTGAACCAATGGAAGAATTGACGCAACCCACATCAGCAATTACGCCAGAATTATCCAGCAGTTACGCACAGAGAGACAAGCTCAAGCTGGAGCATCTTCTTTCGCACAGCAGCAACAACAACCACTTCAGCCACCACCAAGATCATCAAGGCCTCACACTAATTCTCAGGAAGTTCGTCGTTTGGGATCTCGTGTGGATTATATGCTTCAATATAACAGAGTAATCGGCCATGCACTAAAACAAATGGCAAATGATTTGCACATTACTGTTCCAGAGTTCCCTGACCCACCATCTGATGACAGCGATGAGGAGGAGACTGATGCATAAACTCGGTACCATTGATCCTACCTTTTGTTTATGTTTTGAACGCATTGGGGACAATGCTTAATTTAGGTTTGGGGGTGCAAAACTTTTGTGTTAAAACTTTCCGTTAAAATTTTTCATTTATGCAACAAAATTCCGTTAAATTTTTTTCGTTTTTGCATGATTTCCGTTTAATTTTAGTAATTTTATTCCGTATTTCGTTTATTTGTGTGTTTTCAAAATCGAAAATCAAAAAAAAAATCAGAAATTTTAAAAATCCATAAAAAGTCCGACGATTTGATTTTTATTTAGTTAAAAAGTTTTAGGAAAAGATAAATGTTAATTACGCTTATATCCCTAATTTGAATTTCTTATCTAGATCAGACTCGCATGCACTATTAAAATAGTTTAATAAGTAGTTAGATAATAAGGAGTTAACAAAGTGACTAATTAAAATAATCGGTGGTTAATGAATGACCGTTTATCTGAGCATCTGTTTTTGTCTACAACAATTATTATTATGTGGGGTATGTAAAAAAAAAAAAAAAAAAAATTTCTGATGTACAAAAATAAAGCATCTAAGATCCGGGTTATTAAGTCTGTAAGGGTGTTTTAACACCTAGTGCCCTAAAACCAACTGGTTTGGGAGTCACTGGCCCAAAGCTCGTTACATGGATCGGAGATGCTGCAAAAAAAAAAAAAATATTTATATCTGAAGTCTGGATAATTAAGTCCGTAGGGGTGTCTTAACACCTGGTGCCCTAAAACCAACTGGTTTGGGAGTCACCGACCCAACACTCGCTACATAGACGGAAGATATTGTATATAAATAAAAAAATAGAAAAGTAAAAAAAAAAAAAATTTCAGAAAATCAGAAAAATTACATACCTCACCTGAGTTGATTATGGTAGACAAAACTATTTTAGATACTCAGATTGGTTTGACCCATTAATTATTGAGAATTGAGACAAAATCACTAAGTTGATAACTTAGAATCAAAGCTATTTACTGGACTAATCACACACACACTTTGAGTCTGACTTAGGTATGTTGTTCAAATAAAAGGATTTTAGTAGAGATATGCATTTTGAAGGTTCCTCTAACTTTGTTACTACAAACATTCTATGAGTACAACTTTTACTTCTCTTTTCTCTTGTCCTTTTGCTTTTGTGTGCATTAGTTTTAACTAACTTTTTACTTTTGTAAAAATGTTTGTGGGTATCATTGCTGTAAACCCTCACGAGACTACAACTCGTCCACTAGGGACACCTAGGGGTTTAAAGGCTTGTTGCATACGCTAAATGCAACTGTGATCCCTACGAAAGTGGCTTAGTTAATTTTACTTTCATGTTGTTTTATTTTATGTTTTGCTCGAGGACTAGCAAAATGTTAGGTTTGGGGGTGTGATGAGTGGTATTTATATCACTTATTCCCACTCATTTAACCTAATATTTTGTATAGTTTCGCGAGTTTTGTGAATGTTTTGATGTATTTTGTCTTATTTTGCAGATAAATAAAGTTTGGAAAGCATTGGAGGCAATTGGGGCAAAAACGGACAAAAATGCGTCAACAGGGATATTTTGGTCTTTAGCGCGTCGCGACGCTGAAGACTTGCTGGTCGCGACGTCTAAAATGCGCCGAACAGTGCTAACGTGCGCCGGGTCCACAAATCAGAATCTGAGAAAAGTTTGACTTTGCTAAAATGCGCCATGCCATGTGTCACCATCACAGCCGATCTGCTAACATGCGACGTGCCACGTGTCAGCATCCTACGGTGCCGACAGTCATCATCGCCACGTGTTCCACGTGTCATTCCATGTCATCAGCCACGTCAGCAAGTCAACAAGTCAACATTGCCACCTCACCGCCCACAATCATCATCAGCCAATCAGGGAGCGCCACGTGTCGCAATTCTATGATGCCGACAGTCTCTTTCCCACGTGTCGCCACGTCACCGCCACGTCACCGCCACGTTAGCATCAATCATTGAGTATCTAATCCTTATCTGACATGTGGCGGATAAGAATCTCAGTGACCAATCAGAAGCCGCCACGTGTCACAATAATTGAAGCCCAACTACCGCGCCACGTGTCACCTTATCAGCTTATCCAGAATCTTCAAACCAGCGAACCAGAGCGTGCCACGTCGACAAAAGCTGGCGTAGCGACGCCAGAGGCCTTGGCGTCGCGACGCTGGAAGCTTATCCGCGCCTATAAATTGAGCTCGAGATTTCAGAATTGAATGCACCACTCTCTCTCTTCTATTCTATCTAAAGAGAGTTTCTCTCTCTAGATTCTTTAGTTTTTAGTTTTTTTAGTTTTTTAATTTTTAGTTTTGTAAATAATTTTAATTACGTTTTGTGATAATAGTAATTTAATTTTTACTTTTTACTTTTTACAGTTTTTACTATTTACCATGAGGAGGTAACTCTCCAGCTAGGGTGAAAGGTAATTCTTTTACTATTACTATTTAAATTAATCTCCCTTAAAAATAATATATTCACTATTTAAAATATGACTTAAAAAAGATACTGCCAGATTGGTCGGTTGGTAATTCAATTTAATCTGGTTTAAAACCTGACTAATAAAGGATACCGCCAGATTGGTCGGTTGGTAATTTAATTTTGGTTCCGCCTTTATGGCTGGTTGGACTTAATTTGACTTAATCAGGTTACCGCCTATATGGCTGGTTGGAAAAAGAATCAAGTCTATATATTATTTTATGGGAGATATCTAAATTAGTAGTAGTAAAAGTAATTCCTTTTACCTTAGCATTTTATTTTATTTTACTTTTCAGTTTTACTTTATGTCTTTTACTTTTCAGTATTTTTACTTTTTGTCTTTTACTTTTAAGTTCTTACTAGCCCTAGTTATGTGTTAGTTATCTGGGGTTGTGATGAATTCTAATATCACCGGTTTATAAGGGGTTATTTTATAGTTTGGGTAATTAAAGGTTTACTTATTAAGTCTTAAGCTTAATGCTTCTTGTTGTCTGATCACCAATAAGATTGATGTGGTAAATCTAAAATGAACTAGACATAGGGATTTTAGGTTTCAGCCTTAGACTTAATAGCCCACGATCTTCCTTGAGGATAGATAACCCCTTAATAGATTTCCTTACATGATAGGAATATACCTGTCGTGGGCGGGGGTAGCCATAATTGGAACTTAAACTTAATGAATCCAGATAATTTGGTTGACATAGACATATGGTTCAATTGGGTTAAACTGGGTATTTGCGTCTGACCATCGACAGAGGCTTTTGTATAATTTAGTGTTCCAGGTTAGTAAACTGATTTATTACACAAACATAAAATAACCACTTCATCTTTAAAATGATATTAGAATGATTCACAACCCTAGATCTTTGTGTCTTTTGTTATTTTCTTTAGTATTTTCTTTTATCTTTTTATTTATTGTGCAAAACCACATTCAACCAATCAAACAATCATTCTCTTCTCCATTTCATTAGATATTTGTAAATAAATAGTATCAATAATTAATAACAACAGTAGGAATTAAGTCCTCGTGGGATCGATATTTTTATACTACTTGAACGATACGTGCGCTTGCGTTATACGCGTGTGTTTACGCCGGTCAATGGGCTTGGGTGAATTTTAAAACAGAGATTCAATGAGCAAACCCGAAGCTAAGCAAACGAATTAAGTCCAATAAAGTATTGATTTCCGAACTTTCTCTTCCAACGTCTGTTTCCCGTGACTTCTGCAACTTAAAGAGTAGTGCCTCCGTACAAGGCTCATCATCGGGACTTATATGCAAAAATTCAATGCCTACAGTCACCCTCACTTTGATGAGACTTGTGCAATGTGTGACAGTGACAATCCTATCAAAGTTATGCAATGCATTTTTACTTACCTGGCTCGCCAGCTGCTGCTTGACTTGCCTGTTTCGTTGAGATGTTTCAAGCTGAGTTGATCTGGTGGTGAGGTGCTGCGACCCATGAGGTTTATCCCTGCAAGATGCTGTGATCTCTAGGAATCACTACCGAACTGAACTAATGAGAGTTGGTCCATTTTAGAACCGTTACTGAGTTGAGATTGTGGTTCATTTCCGAACCGTGCTAAACCTCATTTTGAGGCGTCGCTGATGTGATGGTGGTTCATTTTTGAACTGTGCTCCATTTTTGGAGCGCCATTTTCGGCATGCTAAACCTCATTTTGAGGCGTTGCTGATGTGATGGTGGTTTATTTTCGAACTGTGCTCCATTTTTGGAGCTCCATTTTCGGCATGCTAAACCTCATTTTGAGGCGTTGCTGATGGTTGTCCATTTTCGAACCGTTACTGATGAGATATCTGGCTCATTTTTGAACCGTTACTTGATGAGAGGTGGCTCATTTTGAATCGATACTTGATGAGAGGTGGCTCATTTTTGAACCGTTACTTGATGATAGGTGGCTCATTTTTGAACCGTTACTGTATGTGAGATGGCTCATTTTTGAACCATTACTTGATGAGAGGTGGCTCATTTTTGAACCGTTACTGGATGAGAGATGGCTCATTTTTGAACCGTTACTTGATGGGAGATGTCTCATTTTTAAACCGTTATTGAGTTGATATGAGGGTCTTGTTCCCAGATTTTGATGAGAGATGGATTTATTCCCGAATTGAGATGAGCGTCTTGTTCCTTGAATTGAGTTGAGGGTCTGGTTCCCTGAATTGTGGGTTTTGTTCCCGATTTGAGTTGAAGGTCTTCGTCCTTTTTTTTTTTCAAAACCTGCGAACAAAAACAAGGCAAGAAAATTATGTGCAGGTGGCGTGTATGCATGTATGCATGGATGTATTTCCTATTCCGATGGGTTTATTTGTCCTATTTGCATGGGTGCATGTATATATGTGTGCAATGTATGCTTTCCCTACTCTGATGGGTGTTCCTTTGTCCTAAAGCATGGATGTGTTTCCTATTCCGATGGGTTAGGTCTTCCTTGTGCTCCTTGGTGTCCTTTGCCTATAACTGTTTTTGGTCGCCCCCTGGGTCTGCTTACAGTTTCCTTTCGCCAGTTCTCTTCTGGTGATTGTTCAGTTCTCTTCTGTCTCATGGCTCAAGTTCTTGGTACATCCCTTATTCGCGGGGTGGTAGACTGGTCGCCCTCAGTCTTGGTTTAGCTTTATATTTCCGCTGTTTGCACTAGGTCAAGGTGAGTCGCATGATGTGGCATTCCATACCAACATACTATACTGCCTCTTATGAAATAGTCCCAATAGTTATACATATTGTTGCCCTCAAAGGATGCCCAGTGTTGAAACCATAGAACCTTCAAAGTGCTCGAGGAAACTCAAATCCGAGAGTTTGAATAAATGATCTGAACCATACTCAAAATGTGTGTGTGCCCAGGTTCTTTTACAGCTGATCCTTAGGTAAGCCAGCTCGATGATTTCGTTTCAAAAATCGGGATCGATAGGTCAAACCAACCTAGATGTCTCAGTTATGCTCTGCAATTGCTTTTATGTGCTCAATGTGGTATGGTTTTCTTTCTCTTTTGTCTTTTTTTTTTTCTTTTCATTTTGAACTTCCTTTTCTCTTTTCTTTTCTTTTTCTTTTTTTCTTTCTTTCTCTTTTTTCAACACACCTACCCTTTAAGGTAGTATTTCTCCTCATGGTGGTCCTAATATTCGCCCATGGGTAGCTTCACGCTTATTGGTTATATGTGGTTTTAATTCTTTTCTTTAGAGACTTTTCTTTCATTTTCAACCATACCACACATCATACCATAAGCAAATCAAGATAGACATCTAAGCAAACGGTCATTCACCGACCTACAATTTCTTCAACTAGTCACCTTGCCAACTACTCAGGCTTTCACCGCTAAGAACCTATAGTGAAGTGCTTACGAGTCTAACATAGATGAATCACTCAAAGTATCAGATAAAAGCGTATCAAGAACTTATCGTTTCTAAGGTTTCACCCCGAAGCAATCAATTTCATCATCGGACTTATGCCTAACTAGTAAGGACTAAGAACAAGCAAATTTTTTTTTATTTTTTTTTATTTTTCTTGTTTTGTTTCTCTTTTTTTTTTTGTTTTTTTGTTTTGTTTTTTTTTGTTCTGTTTTTTTTTTCTTCATTTTTTTTAATTTTTTTTGCTAAAGGCCCCCCCAAGGTCTTTCTGTCCTTGCCGTAAAGTTTTCTGTTTCTCGGCTTCCCTTTCCCGATATTCATGTTCGCTAAACTCTTTTTGACAAGTCTTCTTTTCCCCTAACCAACAGATATCTATGATGGCTTTTAAGACACAGGGTTAACATGATGCGTGTATGTGATGAGTGGTAAATCTATCACTATTTCCCACTCATTTAACCAAATATTTTGTATAGTTTCTTGAGTTTTGTGAATATTTTGATGTGTTTTGTGTTATTTTGTAGATAAAAAAGTTTCAGGACATTCTGGAGGTGATTTGGGCCAAAACAGTGAAAATTGGACGAAAGGGCATTTTGGTAAATTCCCGCGTTGCGACGCCAAGACCTTCCGCGTCGCGACGCCTAACGTGCACCGAACAGTGCTAACGTGCGCCGGGTCCACAAATCAGAATCTGAGAAAAGTTTGACTTTGCTAAAATGCGCCGTGACACGTGTAACCATCACAGCCGATCTGCTAACATGTCGCCGTGACACGTGTCAGCATCCTACGGTGCGAAGTCATCATCGCCACGTGTGCAACGTGGCATCCTACGTGTTCCATGTCATCAGCCACGTGAGGAAGTCAACTAGTCAACATTGCCACGTGTCGTGCCACATCATCATCAGCCAATCAGGAAGTGCCACGTGTCGCAATCCTACGGTGCCGACAGTCTCTTTCCCACGTGTCGCCACATCACCGCCACATCACCGCCACGTCAGCATCAATCATTGAGTATCTAATCCTTATCTGACACGTGGCGGATAAGAATCTCATCGACCAATCAGAAGTGCCACATGTCACAATAATTGAAGCCTAACCACCTCGCCACGTGTCACCTTATCAGCTTATCTAGAATCTTCAAACCGGCGAACCAGAGCGTGCCACGTCGACAAAATCTGGCGTAGCGACGCTGAAGGCCCTGGCGTCGCGACGCTAGAAGCCTACCGAGGCCTATAAATTGAGCTCGAGATTTCAGAATTCAGGGCACCACTCTCTCTCTTATTCTATCTAAAGAGAGAGTTTCTCTCTCTACTTTCTTTTAATTTTTAGTTTTTTAGTTTTTTAGTTTTTTAGTTTTGTAATAATAGTAATTTAATTTTTACTTTTTACTTTTTACAGTTTTTACTATTCACCATGAGGAGGTAACTTCCCCAGCTAGGGTGAAAGGAATTCTTTTACTGTTACTATTTAGATTAATCTCCCTTAAAAATAATATATTCACTATTTAAAATATTGACTTAAAAAGGATACCGTCAGATTGGTCGGTTGGTAATTCATTTTAATCTGGTTTAAACCTGACTAATAAAGGATACCGCCAGATTGGTCGGTTGGTAATTTTATTTTGGTTCCGCCTTTATGGCTGATTTATTGACAATACTACCGCCTTAATGGCTGGTGGACTTAATTTGACTTAATCAGGATACCGCCTATATGGCTGGTTGGTAATGTTATCACAAGTTTATATATTATTTTATGGGAGATATCTAAATTAGTAGTGGTAAAAGTAATTCCTTTTACCTTAGCATTTTGTTTTATTGTAATTTACTTTTCAGTATTTACTTTACCGTATTTTTACTTTATGTCTTTTTTTCAAGTTTTTACTAGCCCTAGTTATGTGTTGTAACTAAATTAGTTATCTGGGGTTGTGATGACTTTTAATATCACCGTTTTATAAGGGGTTAGATTATAGCTTGGGTAATATAAAGATTTATTTATTGAGTCTTAATCTTAATGCTTTTTCATTAACTGGCCATTAATAAAATTGATCTGGTAAATCTAAAATGAACTAGACATAGGGATTTTAGGTTTCAGCCTTAGACTCAATAGCCCACGATCTTCCTTGAGGATAAATAACCCTTTATAGATTTCCTTACAGGATAGGAATATATCTGTCGGGCGGGGATAGCCATAATTGGAACTTAAACTTAATGAATCAAGATAATTTGGTTGACATAGACATATGTTCAATTGGGTTAAACTGAGTATTTGTGTCTGACCATCGACAGAGGCTTACACATAATTTAGTGTTCCAGGTTAATAAATCAATATATTACCCAACTTTAACATAACCACTTCATCTTTAAAATGATATTGGAAGAAATCACAACCCTAGATAGTTTTTAATATTGAATTTTCTTAAAACCTATTTTCGACAATTTTATTTACTTGCTTTTAATTTAGAATCGTCACCATTTCAAATCAATCAATCAACCTGTTAGATACTAGTAATCATCTGACCTCATAAAATTAATAGATTAGATATTAAGTCCTCGTGGGATCGATCTTTTTATACTACTTGAACGATACGTGCGCTTGCGTTATACGTGTGTGTTTACGCCGGTCAAGTTTTTGGCGCCGTTTCCAGGGACTTATTTATCTTTTACTATTAGTTTAGGGGTTAGATACGTTACTTGTATCTAATTTCTTTTTACTTATTGTTTTTGTTTTCTTGTGTTTCAGGTCTCTCAGAAACTACATGAGACGAACCAGAAGCTTTGAACTCCGATCGCTTGACCCAGAAATTGAAAGAACCATCAGACAGTTGAGAAAGGAAAGGCGAGAAGGCCAAGAAGCTTTAGTCAACATGGAACCTGAACCTTTGAACGTTGCACCACCAATTCCCATTCGAGACAGAACCATTCCGGTGGTTGACAGACTCATTTCCTGTATTGTACTTCCTCCCTTACCAGCAAATGAGTGTGATATCAAAACATGCATTCAGATGATTCAGCAGTCAGTTCAGTTTAGGGGGAATGCAACTGAAGATCCTAATGCCCACATCAGTAACTTCCTAGAAGTTTGCGGCACTTTTAATTACAACCGAGAAACGGAAGAAGCAATGCGACTGCGAGTTTTTCCATACTCCTTGAAGGACAGAGCTAAAGCTTGGCTACATTCACTACCAGCAGGTTCCATCACAACTTGGAACACTTTAGCCACCAAATTTCTTGCAAAATACTTTCCACCAGCCAGAACCAGAAAGCTGAGGAATTACATCACATCCTTTGTACAACAAGATTCAGAATCCCTCTGCGAAGCTTGGGAAAGGTACAAAGATTTACTCCGGAAATGTCCTCACCATGAGATTCCAAAATGGCTTCAAGTCCAAACATTCTATAATGGACTTTCTGGAATAATGAGAACTACAATCGATGCTGCTGCTGGAGGAGCCTTGATGGCAAAAGGAGAAGATCAAGCCTGGGACCTAATCGAAGAGAAATGGCCAACAAAAATTCCTTGTGGCCAACAGAAAGGAGCATGATCCAAAGAATTACAGGAATTTATGAAAGTGGAGCCAATACAGCAGTCAACGCCAAGCTGGATCAGATATGCAAATTCGGAGACTCTTACCACTGGATCCACAAGTTCACCATATGGAGGAGCACCAGAGTCAAACCAACTTGAAGAAATGGTGAATTATGTCAGCAATTTCAACAGACAAGGGAACAATCCAGATTCCAACACCTACAACCCAAGGTGGAGGAATCATCCTAATTTTTCATGGAGCAACAATTCAGGCCAACAGCGGAACTATCCACCACATGGATTCCACTAACAGAACAAAGGCCAGAAGCAGGCAAATGAACCAGGAATAGCAGAAGTGCTAGCTCAGTTAAAAAAGTACGATGCTATCTTTCAGAGCCAATCAACTTCCATCAAAGCACTGGAGAATCAAATCGGACAACTGGCCAATGCTCAGAGTTACAGACCACCAGGTAATATTCCCAGCAACACAGAACCCAATCCAAGGAACCGAGGGAAGGAGCAATGTCATGCCATCATGTTAAAAAGTGGTACTGAAATCAACAAAGATGTTGGAGCCAAAACAGCTGCTGAGGAAGTTCCAAAAGAAACAAAGCAACAGATGGAGGAAAAAGAAGCAAAGGAAAAAGAACAGATCACTCCACCTCCACCTTTTCCTCAACATCTTCAGAAGAACAATTGGACAAGTAATTTTCTCGGTCCTGGAGATCTTCAAAAGGCTGCATATCAATATTCCATTTGCAGAGGCGTTGGAACAAATGCCCACCTATGCCAAATTCATGAAAGATATTCTTTCACGAAAACAGAGATTGGGAGATTACGAGACAGTAGCATTATCAGAAGAATGCAGCGCTATCATTCAGAGGAAACTTCCCCCGAAGTTGAAAGATCCTGGCAGTTTCACTGTTCCTTGCGTCATAGGAGAACATAACTTTGGTAAGGCTTTGTGTGATTTAGGTGCGAGTGTTAACTTGATGCCTTTTTCTATTTTCAGGAAATTACAATTGGAGAAACAATGCCAACTTCAGTCTCACTGCAACTTGCTGATAGAAGGCTCGTATTTCCAAGAGGCGTAGTTGAGGATGTGCTGGTCAAGGTTGACAAATTCATTTTCCCATCAGATTTTATTGTCCTTGATATGGAAGAAGATGCAGACGTGCCAATCATCATTGGAGACCATTCTTGGCTACAGGTCGATCCATTATTGATGTACAAAAAGGAGAATTAACCATGAGGGTACAGGACCAAGAAGTAACATTCAATGTTTTCAAGGCCATGAATTTCCAGATGATGAAAAGAAGGAGGAATGTTTCAAACTCGATGTGATACACAGTACCATTCAGAACTCTGATGAAAGACAAAGTTCTACTGACAAACTTAAAACATGTCAATTGCCTGTGGAGCCTAAAGATAAAACGTCTTTTGTACTGAAAGAGCCAATTCTTGCACTACAAGCAACAGAAGAGAAAAAATTCCACCAGCTCAACGAATTGGAGGAATTTCACAATCAGCCTTTTGATGATGCCAAATTGTACAAAGAAAAGGGCAAGAAAAGACATGATGAGAAGTTAGTGCGCATACAACTGGAACCAGGGCAGAAGGTACTTAAACAAATCAAGGGTGAAATTCTTCCCATGGAAGCCAAAATCACGGTGGTCAGGTCCATTTGTGATCACCAAGGTTTTACCAAATAGAGCCGTTGAGATACATGATCCTGACGCTAACAAAACTTTCAAGGTTAAAAACAAGCGTGTCAAACACTACTGAGGAGAATCATTTGAGCGACAAAAAGAAAGTGTTACACTTTCAGATCCAGCTTAACGTTCGAGAAGCCAAGTCTGGCTGACGACTTTAAACTTAGCGCTAGCAGGGAGGCAACCCATGCAATTTGTGTATATATTGTGATTTGGTGTGTTTTATTTTTATGTGTTTAGTCTTTGCAGGTTTAGTCATTTCAAGATGGAAGATGCTCTCGCAAATCTTCACAAGCAATTTCCTTCTCTCCCTCAAAAATCTCTGATGAAAGTCTACAAAGCTCGCTTGGAACGGATGAGACTACTGATGATCAAAGGTATTCCTACTGACATTCGTTGGTTAATTGAAGCACATGTTCGATTGGCAGGTGAGTCTTCTGACTCTTTTATTTCACATCTGCCTGGTTTAGGAAAGAGAAAATATGCTAAAAATAGAAGAGCCAAAAGAATGTGTGTTTGGTTATAAATGTGCTCGTATATTTTGTAATACTCGTTGTCGTTCTTTAGGAATGGTGTCCGATAACCGCGAAGATAAGATTAACTTCATTAGGGATGGCTTGAGTAAGGAGTCTTTGGATGACATATCTAAAACTCTTGAGACGCATCCCAGTGGATGTGTGTATCATGAAATTCGCATGTTATATGCATAATTCCAAAAGGAAAGACAACTGTTAAGCCTCGGGAATCTGACTCAAAAAGACCCTGTTTGCCAATTTATAAGAAAATTGGATGGGAAGCTTGTCCCGGACGCATAGACGTCAATCAAGCCGTTACTTTTCTTGTAAATATTATATCTCTTTGTCTTTTCTTAATAATTGTGATTTGTTTTGTTGTTTTCTCCGACAGGATCCAGACATTTTTGACTATCATGATATTAATTTGCTACTAATCGTCATCTGGAAGATACTTGTGCTATTTTTACTCACCCTTTTCAGGTACTATAAATTCAGCCCGTCATTGCACTTTTGAAGGCATCCAGAGTTGAGAAAGAAATACATAAAAAATGGAAGCCACTTCAAGAAGACGAGTTGAAAACATCTGTGTGTTTTGCGGTAGTAGTGTTGGAACTAAACCACAATACGTAGAAGCAGCACAGGAATTGGGTCGAGTCTTAGCTGCAAGGAATACACTTAATATATGGTGGAGGAAATCTTGGACTTATGGGGATCGTTTCAAAGACTGTACAGGAAGGAGGCAGTCACGTTTTGGGAATCATCCCAAAACCCTTGGCAGAGGCAAATCTTATTGGATCATCAAACGGAGAGGAACTGATCGTGCCAGGTATGTCTGAACGACTGGTAGAAATGATTAACCGTGTTGATGCTTTTATCGCTTTGCCAGGTGGCTTGGGTACATTGGAGGAAATTTTTATAGTACTATCTTGGGCGAACCTGAACATACACCAGAAACCAATTGGACTGCTCAACGTTGATGGATTTTATGATTTTCTTTGTGTGTTTCTTGATGATGCTCGGAGAAATGGGTTCGTGTCAAAACCTTTGAAAGAACTCCTCTTCACTGCCAGAACTGCTCCGGATCTAATTGACCAACTTTTAGCCTATGAACCACAAGTTGACCTTATCCTTTCAAAGATAAATTGGTCCGAGGATGATCGTGGTAAGAGGCGTCGGATTAATCTGGATCTTAACCTTTAATTTCCTGTAGATTTTCAGCTAACCAGGTACGACCTTCTTAACTCTCCTTTTACTGTTTAAGACATTGGGGACAATATCTCATTTAGGTTTGGGGGAGGGAATTAGTTGATTAGTACTTGTTTTTAGTTTGTATGTTGTTTTTATTTTTTTTAGTCCTAAATTTTTCGAAAAATACAAAAAAAAATTGGAAAATTTTCAAAAATTACAAAAATATTTTGCATTTTTATTTGACTAAAAAGGTGAAATTGGTAAGAGATAGCTGAGTAAGGATTTTCTACTCCTGAGACGTATCTCAAACCTATTTCGAAACAAGTTAATTTTTGTTTATTTCATTTTGAATTATTTAATTTGTGAATTCTCCTTAAAACGGACTAAAATGGATCTTCATATGCTCAGTTGATAGATATTATCAACATATATAGTAACATACGGACATGAGCTAAAATTGAAAAGTTTGTAATATTCAGTGCTCTAGTTTAATTGGAGGAAACATCTAAAAAAGCAATGGAGTAAAAAAAAAAAAAAACGTCTGAGATCCGAGTTATTAAGTCTATAGGGTGTTTTAACACCTAGTGCCCTAAAGCCAACTGGTTTGGGAGTCACTGGCCCAAAGCTCGTTACATGGATCGAAGATGCTGTAAAAATATATATCTGAAGTCTGAGTAATTAAGTCCGTAGGGGTGTCTTAACACCTGGTGCCCTAAAGCCAACTGGTTTGGGAGTCACCGACCCAACACTCGCTACATAGACGGAAGATATTGTATATAAATAAAAAATAGAGAAAAATCAAAGAAAAAATCAGAAAAATGAGAAAAATTATTCCATTGCTGCAAAAAGGTGTGAAATCTGATAGAACTTTAGGACAAAAATATTACTCTTTTATCAACTGCACTTATGACTGTTGTGGGCAAAAATAAGTTGTTTATATTTTGTTGGCTATGTATATGAAGAATGGTAAAAATAATCAGAGAATTTACTTATTCAGTAATTTAGAATAAAACAAAACAACTAGTAACTTGGAGTAGAAGTTTCACCTGATTAGTCACTAACTTCTTTATTCTCTTTTCGCTTGTCTTTTTGCTTTTGTGTGCATTAGTTTTATTACCTTTTTACTTTTGTAAAATGTTTGTGGGTATCATTGCTGTAAACCCTCACGAGACTACAACTCGTCCACTAGGGACACCTAGGGGTTTTAAGGCTTGTTGCATACGCTAAATGCAACCGTGATCCCTACAAAAGTGGCTTAGTTAATTTATTTATATTATTTTATGTTTTGCTCGAGGACTAGCAAAATGTTAGGTTTGGGGGTGTGATGAGTGGTAAATCTATCACTATTTCCCACTCATTTAACCAAATATTTTGTATAGTTTCTTGAGTTTTGTGAATATTTTGATGTGTTTTGTTTATTTTGTAGATAAATAAAGTTTCAGGACATTCTGGAGGTGATTTGGGCAAAATAGTGAAAATTGGACGAAAAAGACATTTTGGTAAATTCCTGCGTCGCGACGCCTAACATGCGCCGAACAGTGCTAACGTGCGCCAGGTCCACAAATCAGAATCTGAGAAAAGTTTGACTTTGCTAAAATGTGCCGTGACACGTGTCACCATCACAGCCGATCTGCTAACATGCACCGTGACACGTGTCAGCATCCTACGGTGCCGACAGTCATCATCGCCATGTGTGCCACGTGGCATGCTACGTGTCTCCATGTCATCAGCCACGTCAGGAAGTCAACAAGTCAACATTGCCACGTGTCGTGCCACATCATCATCAGCCAATCAGGAAGTGCCACGTGTCGCAATCCTACGGTGCCGACAGTCTCTTTCCCACGTGTTGCCATGTCACCGCCACACACCGCCACATCAGCGCCACATCAGCATCAATCATTGAGTATCTAATCGTTATCTGACACGTGGCAGATAAGAATCTCATCGACCAATCAGAAGGCGCCACGTGTCACAATAATTGAAGCCTAACCACTCGCCATGTGTCACCTTATCAGCTTATCCAGAATCTTCAAACCGGCGAACCAGAGCGTGCCACGTTGAAAAAATCTGGCGTAGCGACGCTGAAGGCTTTGGCGTCGCGACGCTGGAAGCCTACCGAGGCCTATAAATTGAGCTCGAGATTTCAGAATTCAGGGCACCACTCTCTCTCTTATATTCTATCTAAAGAGAGAGTTTCTCTCTCTTACTTTCTTTATTTTATTTTTTTAGGTTTTTTAGTTTTGTAATTAATTTTAATTACGTTTTGTAATAATAGTAATTTAATTTTTACTTTTTACTTTTTACAGTTTTTACTATTCACCATGAGGAGGTAACTTCCCCAGCTAGGGTGAAAGGTAATTCTTTTACTGTTACTATTTAGATTAATCTCCCTTAAAAATAATATATTCACTATTGTGATTTGGTGTGTTTTATTTTATGTGTTAGTTTTTAGAGGTGAAGTCATTTCAAGATGGGAGAAGCTCTCGTAAATCTTCACAAGTAATTTCATTCTCTCCCTCAAAATTCTTTGATGAAAGTCTACAAAGCTCGCTTGGAACGGATGAGACTTCTGATGATCAAAGGTATTCCTAATGACATTCGTTGGGTAATCGAAGTACGGGTCTGATTAGCAGGTGAGTACTCTGATTCTTATAATTCTTATTTGTCTGGTTTTGGAAGAAGCACCTATGCAAAGAAATGTAGAGCTAAGCAAATGGGTGTTTGTTACAAATATGCACGTTGGAATTGCAATACTCGTTGTCGTTCTTTAGGAATGGTGTCTAATAATCGCGAAGATAAAATTAAATTCATTAGGGATGGCTTGAGTAGGGAGTCTTTAGATGATATATCTTCGACTCTTGAGACGCATCCCAGTGGATATGTTCATATAGCCATCCGCAAATTACATACACAATTCCAAAAAGAAAGACAACAGTTAAGTCTCGGGAATCTGACTCAAAAAGACTCTGTTTGCCAATTTATAAGAAAATTGGATGGGAAGCTTGTCCCTGACGCATAGACGTCAATTAAGTTGTAAATTATTGTAAATATTATATTTCTTTGTCTTTTCCTAATAATTGTGATTTATTTTGTTATTTTCTTTTATTTTCTCCGACAGGATCCAGACCTTTTTGACTTTTCACGATTTATTTTACTGTTTAACTAATAATTGTCATTTGGCAGGAACTAGTGCTATTATTTTTACTCACCCTTTTCAGGTGTTATAAATTCAACTCATCATTGCACTTTTGAAGGCATCCAGAGTAAAACATGGAAGCCACTTCAAGAAGATGAGTTGAAAACATCTGTGTGTTTTGCGGTACTAGTGTTAGTGTTAAACCAGAATACGTAGCGACAACATAAGAATTGGGTCGCGTTTTAGCTGTAAGGAATATGCATTTAGTATATGGCGGTGGCAATCTTGTACTTATGGGGATCGTTTCAAAATCCGTACAGGAATGAGGCAGTCAAGTCTTGGGAATCATCCCAAAACCATTGGCGGAGGCGAATCTTATTGGACTATCAAACGGAGAATAACTAATTGTGCCAGGTATGTCTGAACGACTGGTAGAAATGATTAACCGAGCTGATGCTTTTATTGCTTTGCCAGGTGGATTGGGCACAATGGAGGAAATTTTTACAGTGTTATCTTGGCGAACTTGAACATACACCAGAAACCGCTTGGACTGTACAACGTTGATGGATTTTATGATTTTCTTTGTGTGTTTCTTGATGATGCCCGGAGAAAATGGGTTCGTGTCAGAACCTGTAAAAGAACTCATCTTCATTGCCAGAACTACCCCAGATTTAATTGATCAAATCTTAGCTTTTGAACCACAATTGATCATATCATTTCAAAGATAAATTGGTCCGAGAACGATTGTGGTAAGAGGCGTCAGATAAATCTGGATCTTAACCTTTAACTTTTCATGTAGAATTTCAGTTAACCAGATACTATCTTCTAAACTATTCTTCTACTTTTTCAAACATTGGGGACAATGTCTTATTTAGGTTTGGGTGGAGGGGAATATATAATAGTATCTTGTTTTTATTGTGTTATTTTAGTCCAAAATTTTTCGAAAAATACAAAAAAAATTGAAAATTTTTACAAAATTCAAAAAAATATTTTGTGTTTTTGTGTTTTTTTAATCTGATTAATCGGGTGAAATTGGTGAGAGATAGCTGTATAAGGAGTTTCCACTCCTGAGACGTATCTCAACCTATTTCGGAACAAGTTAATTTTTGTTTATTTCATTTTTGAATTATTTAATTTGTGAATTCCCCATAATACTGACTAAATTGGATCTTTATATGCTCAGTTGGCAGGTTTTATCAACATGCATTGTAACATACGAACATGAGATGTAATTGAAAAGTTTGTAATATTCAGTGCTCTAGTTTAATTGGAGGAAGCATCTATAAATGGCAATGGAGTAAAAAAAAGAAAAAAAAAGAAAAAAAAAGTATGAAAAAAAAAACGTTTGAGATCCAAGTAATTAAGTCCGTACGGGTGTCTTAACACCTAGTGCCCTAAAGCCAACTGGTTTGGGTGTCACTGGCCCAAAGCTCGATACATGGATCGAAGATGTTGCAAAAAAAAATATATATCTGAAGTCTGAGTAATTAAGTTCGTAGAGGTGTCTTAACACCTAGTGCCCTAAAGCCAACTGGTTTGGGAGCCATTGGCCCAAAGCTCACTACATAGACGGAAGATATTGTATATAAATAAAAAAAAAAATCAAAAATCAAAGAAAAAAATCAGAAAAAATTATTCCATTGCTACAAAAAGGTGTGAATTCTGATAAAACTTTAGGACAAAAATATTACTCTCTTCTCAACTACACTTGTGACTATTGTAGGCAAAATGAGTTGATTAATATATTTTTGGTTGTGTATATGAAGAATGATAAAAATAATCGGAGAATTTACTTATTCGGTAATTTAGAAAGAAAGAAAACAACTACTAACTTGGAGTAGAAGTTTCACCTGTTTAGTCATTAACTTCTTTATTCTCTTGTCTTTTTGCTTTTGTGTGCATTAGTTTTACTATTTTTTTAATTTTATAAGACGTTTGTGTTGGACAATTATGACCCATAGCGTCACTATTTGTACAGATCACGGTGTTGTTGTACAAATTAACTATGTGACAAAGGAGATTGCACTCTTATCATTTGTGATTAGATCACCTAGATATATAAATGATAGGAGGTCCCTGTGATTTGTTCCTGGATTGAGAATGATATGAGACAGTATCAATCCACGAAGGATAAATCATTAAATATCCCTAGTCAGAGCATTATCGAGATTGGACATCGATGAATGCGTAAAAGACTAGTATTACACTTGTGCGCGTTGTGAGGGCACAACGGCATAGTTCTTATATATTTGGGTATAGGATACTCATGCAAGTGTAATAGGAGGTTGTGTTTTACCGATTGTACGGGAGACAGCTTCGCTATGGATAAGACCCCTCGGAATTCCATTGGTAGTATGACTATGTGTCTATGGAAGTCCGAAATCAGGGTAGGTGTATTTGGTCTTAACCTGAGACTTGCACCGCTAATGCATACGACAATCAATATACTTTGGTTGAGGTCGTCCAGGGCTTTAACCGGTTTCTGTGTACGCCAATTCTGGGTATATCGAGAATCGTAGTGTGTTGGGTGTGATGTCAAGATGGAAGTGTCACTCCAGTCATATGGAGTTGATGATCGCGCAGGGATACAGAACCGGTTCTCTATATAAGGTTGCAACCGTCGGGATAATATGACTTGGTCATGATTATCCGATATTAAAGAGACTAGTTGCTTGTAATCCGATATATGCTTCGTACGGGGCAGACACTGTACCAGCCACAGGCCTTGCATGTGATCATCCGATACTGGACAGAAATACGCAATACTACGTATACTAAGCCTGATACAGATCCTTTATTCATGTAAGGATATTTCGGGAGAATTGGGTAGGCATGGTGCTTTGCTAGAAGCCAACCTTGTCTTGTAAATCGGTATAAACGTAGTACGAGGTACTTACGTGTTCGGATAGTCCGACGACCAAATTTACTGCCAACATATCCGGGGATCTCATGGGTCGCTTCCCAAAGATTCACCGATGACGTATGACTCACACTTTTAATAATCTGGGATTAATAAGATAAGAGAGAAAATTAATCTGGGATTAATTGCGGAGATATTTTATCTGGGATAAAATATCATTTAAAGAGAGATAACGATTAATTTGGAATTAATCGGAAAATTAATATATTTGATATATTAAACAAATTAGATTTCGACGCGGAATTAAAATTAGATTTTAATTCGGGCGAACGAGGTTAATTTAGAATTAATTCGTTAGCGACGTGAATAGTGATTTCGCTAGGCGTAATCATTTAATTACGTCGCAACGGAAAATTCGTTAATTTGGAATTAGCGAACCCGAGCCCGAGATTATTTGCGAGTGCATTCGCATTTCGAATTCGAGTGCGGCACGCAAGTCAAATCAAGCGTCAAATCGCTAGTCGCATCAAGCGTCAAATCATTAGTCACTTTGAGTGATGTGAAAACTTGTCACTTGATTTGATTGATTGATGGATTGATTGATTGATGTTGGTGGTTGGAATTAATTGCCTTGACCTTTTGGAAAAAGCAAAATCAATTAATTAATTTTGGAAATTAGATTTGTGTATTAGATACACAAAATCCCTCAACCAAATCGATCTCTCTCCTTTTCATTTTGGAGCCAAAACTCTTCTCTCTTCTTCCTCTCATCTCTCACGCCCTCTTGGGCATTTTCTGTTTCATTTTTCTGCCGGGCAGAACCGAAATTAGAAGGGAAGCAAGTGTGATTTGTGGCAAAATCGAAAGTGCTAACACACTCCGGGATCATGCGAAGGTGATAGGGAAGTCCACCCATGAGCCGGGAACCATTTGACGAAGCTTGGAGCTTGGATTCTTGAGCAACAATGGCCGAAAATTTCCATGAACTGTGACAGTGGACTGATGCCGAACCAGTGAGGAGCAGAAAAATTTCGTTTTTGTTGCCTCCCCGTCGTTCAACCGATCGATGTAAGTATTCCGCGACTTCCTCGAATGTATTCACACATGTTCATGCTTGATTTATGATCCTTGGAACCCTTAGAAATGCCAACAATGGTATCAAGAGCTTGGTTAAAAGCATGAAATTGATTTAGGGCTTAAAATTTGGCAAACTTGATTTTGAGCATGATTAATAAAATTGGATTGATTAGTATGCTTAAATGTGTTTGAATTAAGGATTGATTGGATCAATTTGTTGAAATTATGTTTGGAACATTTTTCCCCAATTTCTTAGTGTTGGGCGAATGGTCTTTCCCCTAAAATGTCTTGGGATTTTTGATTTTTGACAATTGGATGTGTTGGAAATCATTCGGGAATATGATTTAATGTCGATTGTGGATTTAATCGGATTGAAACCGAATCAGACATAATTTTCCCTTCCATTGCCGAGAACAATAAGCATGATTTGGGTTTGACTTTTTGTTAATTTGTGTTGGACACTAATTGATGTAGATGAGCATGATTAATTAGCCTAATTTGTGTTTTGGAAATAATGATTTGGGTGATTAATTATGTTAATGCACTTTGATTAATTGAATTGTAAAATTGGATTTTAGCAATTTAGTTAATTGGGCTAATTTTGGAAATTGGGCTTGAAATGTTGTTATTGGGCTTAATGGGCTTTGTTGTACAAAGTTGGGTTAAGGCAAATTAGATTGGATCCAATTGGGCCCAAAATCGCTTCCATAAAGCCCAAATGCGACTTAATGGACCTTAAAGTTTAATTGGGCCTAATGGGCCAAAATTGATTTAAAGGCTTATGGGGTAAATCTCGGATTGGACTTTGGTTATCGGTTTGACCCGAGTTGACCAAAAGTCCACGCCTTAAGAAATTAATTAAAAGCCCATTGGACTTTAAATAATTGACGTTGGACGTTAATCGGGCTTTGAGACCCGTAACGATTAAATTTGGAATTTAAATCGTAAAAAGGTTTATTAATAAAGTGTAATATTTAATTTGGAATTAAATAGTGAATTAGAATTGAATGCATATTAAATTGGATTTAATGATGTAGTTTAATTTAATTTGAGAATTCATACTCTCAGTACTTATTCGCAAAAACGAGTTTGACTCGAGCAAAATCAAATCGTTGTTTGAACATTGGATGATCACTAATTATCAGATTAATTAATTGGATTAGATTGATTGATAACATGCTTGTGTGAATACATGGTTGCGATGCATGAATAATGTATATCGCATGGATATTAGATGGGTGGGGCAATTTTAGAATTGTTGTAATAAATTTGATTTATTAATTGGACCTGCGTGTCCGCCTTATTACCTCCTCATTCTGTGTATTCTCTTCTCACATATTCCCCTCAATGTAAATGAGGTTTCTTTAGAAGTGTAGTGTAACGGGTAGAAGAAATATTTGTGCTAGCGGGAGAGAGAAAGGGAGAGATTTGATATAGGATCAATGTGTAAAGTATCCATCCGCATATCATTATTATTTTTCATATGCGCTTTATTATGTGTTTAGAATGCATGTTTATGGGTGTATGATGATGAGACCTTAACAAGATAATAAATTGGTTGCCAATTTGCACTCGAAAACCCTCGCATAATTTTAAGCGTATTTCCTTCCATTGAGTGATTCTCACTCAAGATCCGAGACTGGCATTGGCTTGTTGGCCAAAGTCAAGGCCTTTGTCCGTCGAGGATGTGTTTGAATCACGAGAGCTTTGTTACATGTCAGTGTCTTGTCCAAGTTGTGGTTTGTTGGCCAAAGTCAAGACCACTTCTTGTCCATCGACATTGATTACGAAGCTTTCCATGTTCAATGGGTCGCGCTTAACTGGGATCACTAAGTTTGTTGTGCCAAAGCCAAGGCTTAGTTGGTTCATAGGAAAAAGGTTAGGTAATACATTAGATGTATTGGCATATATAAGATATATGTTTTGGACTTGGATGTCCCCTACCGGATCTAGGAATTGGATTGGATCCAATCGATCTTAGAGATCTACCTAGTTAATTATCATACAATTTGTTGGCCAAAGTCAAGATTATGTGATATTTAACGGGATCCTAGCCCACTAGGAAACGCGGTTTCCCGAGTATTCGACAGAGGGTTAGAGGCTCGCCGAAAAATAGTGGGAGGCAAGAATTGAATTTGCAGTACTCGTTTAATTACTTGCCATACGCGCTCAAAACAAATATCATTCGTCAAATAAATTAAATGTTAGTTGGACTAATATTTAAATTGTTTTTTAATAAATAGTTGGACTATATTCAAACTATTCATTTATAGTTGATTTTATAATTGGATTATAGTAATCAATATAATTGATTTTAATCTATTAAATTATAGTTGATTAAATAGTTGGACTATTGTAATCATTATAATAAATAGTACCTAAATCGTTGATTAAATAGTTGGACTATTAAAATCAAGATAAAATTGAAAGATTGGCCTTTAAAACATAATCCTAGGGAAAATGTGTTTAAATGGTTTAATTTTCAAATTGGGAATAAATTTCAGGATGGTCCTGAAAAAATTAATAAGTTACTTTATTTGGTAAAATAACATATTATGCCTAAGCCTGGAGTTAAGCAAATAGTCGAGCATAATCTTTGGAAGATTTATGTGATGATAACTTAAGTGCTTAATCCATTAAGCTTGTCGCAGTAGACTCATTAATTTCTGAATCAGAACTAAGGATTAGATCCTTAAAGTATGATAAAGAAATTGAAGGATCTTCATAAATCTATGATTAGATTTTAGAAGTACTAATATTGCAATAGTAAAATCTTGGAGAGTTAATGACTATTCTCAATGAGACAAAGTCAGAGTTTGCAATTAGGCAAGTAGCGCTAGTCGCACCTTACTTCGATATTCTAGAAGGCCGAGGCTAGGCCAAAGGCTTCTGGAGTGTTGAAATAGGCAAAGGCAAATCATTATAATCTTCTAGGAAGATAAAGGACATATCCCAAAATGTCTACCTAAATATGGCAAACGGGATCGCGGAAGCGTGACTGCCGTTTGGACAAAGCAGACATGAAGGAATTGAAGACGAGCAAGGCTTTGACTTCAAATATGTTTGTCATAAATATGTTCACTACTAGTATTAAAATTGGATTTTAGATACTTAGTGTGATATATATATATATATATTGATGTTCAGAATCTGTTTTGAACAGGATACTGACTTTAATTGAGATTAATCTGTGAATTATAAATGAGACGAAAGTCGCTGTTTTAACCGTAGATACCTAAGTTTAGGAACTACCCTCGGGTATGTACCTAAATTGGGAAACTGTTATAATGTAACTAGTTTGACTAGATACATTATTTATATCAGTGTTTGACCCGCTGCAGGTGAACCTTTATATTTTAGAACACTAAAGTGTTTCATTGTATAAAGATGATATTGAGATAAACACATTAGATGTGAATAACAGAATTTATATTTTGAATATAAATAAAATTTCAAATATATAACATGACAAACAAATAGCTCAAACTTATTTGATCAGAAGAAACTAGTTGTGGCATTGTTTTCTGGGACACAATTAAACAAGAATCGTATATCCGCACTTTTGAAGAGCGGGTACCAGGACTGATTTGATTCTAATCAAATAAAGTCTACGAATCTAGTTTATTGGGCAAAGTGCCTAAAACACATTTACTTGGTAAAAGTGTAAAAGCCACCTATCTGTTAGCCCTAGTTCATAGTGAAGCAAGTGGGCCCATGTCTAGCTAGGCTAGATGTGGATATGAATATTTCGTGACCTATACGGATGTGGCATCGCGTAATGGTTGTGTGTTTCTTTTAAAGAACACAAATCGGAAACTTTTAGAGTTTCGACACGAAATAGACAAACAGATCGGCTATAGTATTAAACCGTCACGGTAAGACCGTAATGGAAAATACTTAAGTAATAAGTTTCTTATATACTTGAAAGAGTAAAGTATTCTTTCAAATGAGGACTCCTCCAGGAACACGTCATTTTGACGGTGTGTCCGAACAGAGTAACCAAATTTTGTTGGACATGATAAGGTTAATCATGAGTCGCTCTGAGCTACCATTTCCTTCAACGGATAAGCTTTAAACAGTGCAAGAACTTATTTAGAATAAGGTTCCATTAAAATCTGCTTGACAGATTTCATATTAGATATGAACGGGAAAGAAACCGAGTTTCTCATTCCTGTAAATTTGGGAATGCTTGGCATATGTTTGGATGATACCAAACTAAAACCCAAATTGAATAAGTGCCAATTTTAGGTTATCCTAGGGATACCAAAGTATAGTACTTATACATCTCACAAGAGAACAATTAGATTGTTGCTCACATGCGGTTTTCCTAAGAGGAATACCGATATGCAGTGGTAAATGGGAGGATGGTATAACTCGATGAAAATCAGAGTAATATTGTTCAAGGCACCGAAGTCTTAATGGAACATAAATAGTTCATCAAGGATGAAACTATTCCAATAATCTTCAAACACAAGAACCGCGTAGTTCGGAGAGAGTCAGAAAATAACTTGGGTTATGGGTTTCTGATCTCACCTCATAAGATGTCTATCTTATTGAGGCATACCAACTGACTACGTACGAGGAAGTGATACAAGGTATCGACTCCCTATTATGACAAAGTGTCATGAGTCCGAAATGGATTCCATGTATATCAACTATGTTTGGAAACTAGTTGATGTACCGCAAGGCATTATGCCTATTGGTACTATAAGTCTTCAAGGAAGACATACATGGATGGCAACATACCAACGTATAAAGCTAGGCTTTTAGCGGAAAGGTATCGTTATCAACATTATGTTGACTACGGTTCAACCTTTTATCTGTTGCCACGGTAAATCCATTTAGATAATGCTTGCTAAAGCTGCGTGTTTCATTTATGAAATATGACAGCTGAATGGGAAAATCGCTTTCCTGAAAAGGAAACCTTTTGGAGGATGTTTATAACATCCTGACGGTTTTGTCGTACCAAAACTAGCAAACAAGTTTGCGGGTTATTAATCCATGTTTGGATTGAAGCAAGCATTAGGTTCTAAGAATTATCGTTTTGATGTAATCATAATATTTATGATTTAATTCAAACCAAATGATTCTTGTGGATATACGAGGGTTAGTGGGAGCGCACTGACAGTGGCTGTCCTATAAATAATGATAATATGTCATTTCTTGGAAATGATATTCCCAAATAAACTATCGGTGAAAGCTTAGCTTTCGTTAAAACTCTCCGAGAAATCGTACATTGAAAAATGTACGCGACCTTGTGTCTCATACGCTTTGAGCATATGGATTCACAAACAGGCCAATCCGAGTGATAGTCACTGGATTGAAGTTAAGAACATCCGTTAGTATCTTAGAGAACTAAGGATGTTGTCTTAATCTATGGAGATGAAGAACTATTGAAGTATTGGGATCACTGTAGCAAGTTTCCTGAACCGATAAAATGACTATAAGTCGCAAACGGTACTGTAAAGTTTGAATAACGGTACAGTGAGCTGGAAATCTTCCAAGCAAGATACTGTTACCGAATAAACAATAATGCGGGTTATTGCTGCAGCTGAAGCGGCAATAGAAGACTTCTGGGTCGATAATAAATCTAATTAGATTAGATATAGTTTTGTTAGCAACTGAGCTAGGCTTGAGCACAGGCTAAAGAATTAACGGTCTCATCAACGATCTAGATAAATACTTCGACTATTCATCTGACTCATTCGGATCATACATCGTGGCGATGTGATGATCGAATAAATCACATCAAGATGATAATCATGAAAATCCGCTGATGAAAGTCTTTCATCAGCAATTTGTGCCAACCGTACATAGTTCGAGTGTAAGACACTCGAGTGATTGACTATAGGCCAAGTGGGAGATTGTTGGACAATTATGACCCATAGCGTCACTATTTGTACAGATCACGGTGTTGTTGTACAAATTAACTATATGACAAGGAGATTGCACTCTTATCATTTGTGATTAGATCACCTAGATATATAAATGATAGGAGGTCCCTGTGATTTGTTCCTGGATTGAAAATGATATGAGACAGTATCAATCCATGAAGATAAATCATTAAATATCCATAGTTAGAGCATTATCGAGATTGGACATCGATGAATGCGTAAAAGACTAGTATTACACTTGTGCGCGTTGTGAGGGCACAACGGCATAGTTTTCATATATTTGGGTATATGATACTCATGCAAGTGTAATAGGAGGTTGTTTTTTACCGATGGTACGGGAGACAGCTTCGCTCTGGATAAGACCCCCTCAGAATTCCATTGGTAGTATGACTATATGTCTATGGAAGTCCGAAATCAAGGTAGGTGTATTTGGTCTTAACTTGAGACTTGCACCGCTAATGCATACGACAATCAATATACTTTGGTTGAGGTCGTCCATGGCTTTAACCTTTTCTGTGTACGCCAATTCTGGTTATATCGAGAATCGTAGTGTGTTGGGTGTGATGTCAAGATGGAAGTGTCACTTCAGTCATATGGAGTTGATGATCGCGCAGGGATACAGAACTGGTTCTATATAAGGTTGCAACCGTCGGGATAATATGACTTGGTCATGATTATCCGATATTAAAGATATTAGTTGCTTGTAATCCGATATATGCTTCGTACGGGGCAGACACTGTACCAGCCCCAGGCCTTGCATGTGATCATCCGATACTGGACAGAAATACGCAATACTGCGTATACTACGCCTGATACAGATCCTTTATTCCTGTAAGGATATTTCCGGAGAATTGGGTAGGCATGGTGCTTTGATAGAAGCTAACCTTGTCTTGTAAATCGGTATAAACGTAGTACGAGGTACTTACGTGTTCGGATAGTCCGACGACCGAATTTACTGCCAACATATCTGGGGATCTCATGGGTCGCTTCCCAAAGATTCACCGATGACGTATGACTCGCACTTTTAATTAATCTGGGATTAATAAGATGAGAGAGAAAATTAATCTTGGATTAATTGCGGAGATATTTTATCTGGGATAAAATATCATTTAAAGAGAGATAACGATTAATTTGGAATTAATCGGCAATTAATATATTTGATATATTAAACAAAATTAGATTTCGACGAGGAATTAAAATTAGATTTTAATTTAGGCGAACGAGTTAATTTAGAATTAATTCGTTAGCGATGTGAATAGTGATTTCGCTAGGCGTAATCATTTAATTACGTCGCAACGGAAAATTCGTTAATTTGGAATTAGCGAACCCGAGCCTGAGATTATTTGCGAACGCATTCGCATTTCGAATTCGAGTGCGGCACGCAAGTCAAATCAAGCGTCAAATCGCTAGTCGCATCAAGCGTCAAATCATTAGTCACTTTGAGTGATGTGAAAACTTGTCACTTGATTTGATTGATTGATGGATTGATTGATTGATATTGGTGGTTGGAATTAATTGCCTTGACCTTTTTGGAAAAAGCAAAATCAATTAATTAATTTTGGAAATTGATTTGTGTATTAGATACACAAAATCCCTCAACCAAATCGATCTCTCTCCTTTTCATTTTGGAGCCAAAACTCTTCTCTCTTCTTCCTCTCATCTCTCACGCCCCTCTTGGGCATTTTCTGGTTTCATTTTTCTGCCGGGCAGAACCGAAATTAGAAGGGAAGCAAGTGTGATTTTGTGGCAAAATCGAGAGTGCTAGCACACTCCGGGATCATGCGAAAGTGATAGGGAATTCCACCCATGAGCCGGGAACCATTTGACGAAGCTTGGAGCTTGGATTCTTGAGCAACAATGGCCGAAAATTTCCATGAACTGTGACAGTGGACTGATGCCGAACCAGTGAGGACAGAAAAATTCGTTTTTGTTGCCTCCGCGTCGCTCAACCGATCGATGTAAGTATTCCGCGACTTCCTCGAATGTATTCACACATGTTCATGCTTGATTTATGATCCTTGAGACCCTTAGAATTGCCAACAGTTTGTGGGTATCGTCGCTGTAAACCCTCACGAGACTACAACTCGTCCACTAGGGACACCTATGGGTTTAAAGGCTTGTTGCATACGCTAAATGCAACCGTGATCCCTACGAAAGTAGCTTAGTTTAATTTTAATTGTTTATTGTATTTTATTTTATTGTTTTTCTCGAGGACTAGAAAAATGTTAGGTTTGGGGGGTGATGAGCGGAAAATATATCAATATTTACCGTCCTTTTACCTAATATTTTGTTTGTTTTTCTTCTCGGGTTTGATGAATGTTTTGATGTATTTTTATGTATTTTGTAGATAAATAAAATATTGAGACTTAATGGAATCAACTTGGGGCTAAAACGATGAAATCCAGAGCAAAAAATGGCGAAAACGGAAATTTACTATACGCGTCACGAAGTGCAGTCCTAAATTCCAGTTTTGCGGAAGTTTGGTATTTTGGCCATAACTTTGTCATCCGATATGCGATTGAGCTAATTCAAGTGCCAGATTAAAGAAGACACAAAGATCTACAACTTGGAAGATTTAAACATTTTCGAATTCGAAAGTTTAGATGGCCGAAATTGATGAATAATATAGTTTTTTTTATGTAATTACTATAGTCATTTTCAAAATATAAAATAAAATTAATAAAATAAAAAAATAAAAATTTTCAAACTTACACCAAACATGCTTGCATGTTTGGTGCCATGTTTGGTGTAATTTTTAATGCCATGTTTGGTACCATGTTTGGTGGAGCAATTTGTGGAGAAATTGGTGGAAGCCTTTAGATTTTCCTATAAATACCAAGCTTAACTTTGTAAATTTTTTATGCTTTATTTGGAGGAGTTTCTCCATGAAAATCTAAAGGAAAGTGTCTTGTATATTATTTAAGTTTTCTTGTATTTTCTTTTTATTTATTTAATAAAATTTTGTGTGTTTTCTTTTACAGCATGAGCAGGTAACCTCATTCTGCTGGGGTGAAAATGTGAGACTTTTAATATAATGAATTAGATTAATCTCCCTTATTTTAATAAAAATTTGGATTAAGTAGTTACCGCCTATATGGTCGGTTTAGGTGACAATTTTATTTACCGCCTATATGGTCGGTTTTTAATTTCAGACGTAGTTTCCACCTATATGGTCGGTTTAGGTAATAACCTTGTTACCGCCTATATGGTCGGTTGGATTTAATTGAGACAAATGAAATTACCGCCTTTATGGTCTGGTTAATTAATCGGTAAACATTAAGAATAAAAGAGATTTCTAATTTTGAAATATTAAAAGTGGATCCTCTAACCCCATCATTTTCTTTTATTGTAATTTTACATTTTTTTATTTCCAGCATTTACTTTATTTAATTTCCAGTATTTACTTTATGTCTTTTATTTTATTTAAGCTTTTATTTGTTGGTTTCTAAATTAGGTCCCAAGATCATAACAAGCATGAAAAACAAGTGTGAATACATCAAAGGAGATAGCGGAATACTCACATAGATCGGTTGAGATGATTTGATGAAGAACAAAATTGATTTTTCCTCTTCAAAGTGGCGCAAACTGCAGCAGTCCACTGCCTCCATTTTCTGATTTTGAGCTGAGAAATGAAGCTCCAAGCTTCGTTGTTTGATTCCCGGCTCGTGGGTGGGTTTCCCTAACACCTTCGTATAACTCTCTCGGACTGTGCTAGCACTTGATTTTTACCACAAAAACCAACAATTTCTTGCTTCCAAAGACGCCTTTTTCAGGCAGAACAGAAGCATTTCACAGCCCCTTGGGCGTGACTTTAGGGAGAAGAAAGAGAGATGAAGTTGATGTGTTAAGTTTGTAAATGGTGTAAATCATTTCATTTATGTATTTTTCAAAATAATAAATGATTTTCAATTTAATTTAACTTTCAAAAAGTCAAATATACCAACTTTAATTACATTGAGTGTTCCACACTCTAACATCAATGTCCATCAAGTCATATCAATCTATCAAGTTGTCAAGTCACATCACTCAAAGTGACAAATGATTTGACGCTTGAAGTGACTAGCGATTTGACGCTTGATGCGACTAATGATTTGACACTTGATGTGACTTGCGTGCCGCACTCGAATTCGAAATGCGAATGCGCTCGCAATCACTCTCGGGCTCGGGTTCGCTAATTCATAATTAGTGAATTTTCCGTTGCGTCGCAATTAAATGATTACGCCTAGCGAAATCACTATTCACGTCGCTAACGAATTAATTCTAAATTAATTCGTTCGCCCAAATTAAAATCTAATTTTAATTCCGCGTCTAAATCTAATTTCGTTTAATATATCGAATATATTAATTTAACCGATTAATTCCAAATTAATCGTTTTCTCTCTTTAAACGATATTTTATCCCAGATAAAATATCTCCGTAATTAATCCCAGATTAATTTTCTCTCTCATCGAATTATTCCTAGATTAATTAAAGTGCGAGTCATACATCATTGGTGAATCATTGGGAAGCGACCCATGAGATCCCCGGATATGTTGGCAATAAATACGGTCGTCGGACTATCCGAACACGTAAGTACCAAGTACTACGTTTTATCGATTTACAAGACAAGGTTGGCTTCTAGCAAAGCGCCATGCCTACCCAATTCTCCGGAAATATCCTTACAGTAATATATGATCTATATCAGGTGTAGTATATATTGTATATTGTACTTCGGTCTAGTATCGGATAGTCACGTGCTAGGCTTGGGGCTGGAATTGTTTTTGCCCCGTACGAAGCACATGTCGGATGTCTGGTAACTAGTCTCTATAATCGGATATACATGACCTAGTCATAATATCGTATCCTACGTGACATCATCTCCAATATGACTGGAGTGATACTTCTGTCTTGACATCACACCCAATACTCTACGATTCTCAATATACCCAGCATTGGCGTACACAGAACCGGTTAAAGCCCTGGACGACCTCAACCAAAGTACATTGATTGTCGTAAGTATTAGCGGTGCAAGTCTCAGGTTAAGACCAAATACACCTACCCTGACGTCGGACTCCCATAGACACACATCATACTACCAATGGGATTCTGAGGGGGTCTATCTAGAGCGAAGCTGTTTCCCGTACCATCGATGAAACACAACCTCCTATCGCACTTGCATAACTATCCAATACTTAAATATATGAGAACTATGCCGTTGTGCCCTCACAACGCGCACAAGTGCAATACTAGTCTTTTACGTATTACCGATGTCCTATCTCGATAATACTCTGACTAGGGATATTTAATGATTAATCCTTCGTGGACTGATACTGTCTCATATCATCTCAATCAGGAACTAATCATATGAACCTCTCATCATTTATACATCTAAGGTGATCTAATCACAAATGATAAGAGTGCAATTTCCTTGTCACATAGTTAATTTGTACAACAACACCATGATCTGTACAAATAGTGACGCTATGGGTCATAATTGTCCAACAATTTCCCACTTGGCCTATAGCCAGTCACTCAAGTTTTAACACCCGAACTATGTACGGTTCACTCAAATTGCTGAGAAGAGGTTTTCGTCAGCGGATTTACATGATTATCGTCTGACGGATTTATACGATCATCACATCGCCACGATGTATGATCCGAACGAAACAGATGAATATCGAAGTGTATATCTGGATCGTTGATGAGACCATTAATTCTTTAGCCTGTGCTGACGCTTAGCTCAGCTGCTAACAGAACTATATCTAATCTAATTAGATTTATTATCGACCCAAATGGCTTCTATTACTGCCTCAGCTGCAGCAATAATCTGCATTTGTTGTTTATTCGGCAGCAGTATCTTGCTTGGAAGATTTCCAGCTCACTATTCCGTTATTCAAACTTTATAGTACCATTATATTTATCAGTTTGGAAACTTGCAGCAGTGATCCCAGTCACTTCAAGTTTTCCTTCTCCATTCATTAAGACAATATCCTTAGTTCTCTAAGATACTAAGTATGTTCTTGATATCAATCCAGTGACTATCACATGGATTGGCCTGATTGTGACTCCATATGCTCAAAGCTTATGAGACACCAAGTCGCGTACATTTTTCAATGTACTATTTCTCAGAGAGTGTTAACAACTTTAAATCTATCCCAGTAGATCTTTATTCCTAGAATAAAGGTTGTTACTTCCAAGAATTCTACGGAGAATTTTTCATGAAAGCCAAGCTTTCACCGATTGTTTTTATGGGAATATCATTTCCAAGAAATGACATATCATCATTATTATTACAGGACATTCATTGTTAGTGCGCTCCCACTAACCTTCTTATATACACAAGAATTATTTTCGTTTTGAATCAAATCATATACCATTATGATTACATCAAAACGTCAGTTCTAGAACCTAATGCTTGCTTCAATCCAAACATGGATCGAATAACCTGCAAACCTTGTTTGCTGGTTTTCGTACGACAAAATCGTCAGGATATTATAAACATCCTCCAAAAGATTTTCGTTTAAGGAAAGCGATTTTGATCTTTAACTGACATATTTCATAAATGAAACGTGCAGCTTCAGCAAGCATTATCCAAATGGATTTACCGTGGCAACAGGTAAAAGGTTGAACCGTAATCAACATAATGTTGATAACGATACCTTTTCGCAACAAGCCTAGCTTAGTACGTTGGTATGTTGCCATCCATGTTTGTCTTCCTTGAAGACGTTTACAGTACCAATAGGCACGATGCCTAGTGGTACATCAACTAGTGTCCAAACACAGTTGGTATACATGGAATCCATTTCGGACTCATGGTACTTTGCCATAAAGGGAGTCGATACCTTGTATCACTTCCTCAAACGTAGTCGGTTTGTCTTCCTCAATAAGATTGACATCTTTATGAGGTGAGATCAGAAACCCATACCCCAGGTTGTTTTCTGATTCTCTCCGATCTACGCGGTTCTTGTGTATTCGAAGATTAATGGTACAGATTCATCCTTGATAAACTGTTTATGTTCCATTAAGGACTTCGCGCCTAGAACAGTATTACTCCGATTTTAATCGAGTTTTACTATCCTCCCACTTACCACTGCATATCGGTATTCCTCTTAGGAAAACCGCTTGGTGAGCAACAATCTCATTGTTCTCAAGTGAGATGTATAAGTACTATACTTATGGTTTTCCCTAGGATAACCTACATTTGGCACTTATCCAATTTGGGTTCTAGTTTGGTATCATCCAAACATATGCCCAGCATACCCAAATCTTCAGGAGTATGAAACCCTGTTTCTTTCTTGTTCATATCCAATATGAAGTCTGTCAAACAGATTATTATGGAACCTTATTCAAGATAAGTATTGCACTGTTAATGCTTATCCGTTGAAGGAAATTGATAGCTCAGAGCAACTCATGATTAACCTTATCATGTCCAACAAAATTCGGTTTTTCCGTTCGGACACACCGTCAAACTGGCGTGTCACGGGAGGAGTCCTCATTTGAAAGAATACTATACTCTTTCAAGTATTTGTGAAACTTATTGCTTAAGTATTTTCCATTACGGTCTTACCATGACGGTATAATACAATAGCCGAACTGTCTGTCTATTTCGTGTCGAAACTTTAAAAGTTCTTCAAAAGATACACATAACCATAACGTGATGCCACATCCGTTAAGGTCACGAAATATTCATATACACATCTAGCCTAGCTAGATATGGGCCCACTTGCTTCACTATGAATAGGGCTAACAGATCGCTGGCACTATCACTATTACCAAGTAAATAGTGTTTTAGGTACTTTACCTAATAAACTAGATTCGTAGACTTTATTTGATTAGTCAAATTAGTCCTAGTACCCACTCTTCAAAAGTGTGGATATACGAGTCTTGTTTAATTGTGTCCCAGACAACAATGCCACAAACAAGTTTATTCTAATCAAATCAGTATGAGCTATTAGTTTGCCATATCATATGTTCGAGATTTTATTTATATTCAAAATATAAATACTGTTATTCACATCTAATGTGTTTATCTCAATGTCATCTTTATATAATGAAACACTTTAGTGTTCTAGAATATAAAGGTTTATCCGTAACGGATTAAACACTGATATAGAGATAATGTTCTTAGTCAAACTAGTTACATTATAACAGTTTCCTAATATAGGTACACACCCGAAGGGTAGTTCCTAAACTTAGGTATCTACGGTCGAAACAGCGACTTTCGTCCCATTTCCGATTCGCAGATGAATCTGAGCTTGAAGTCAGTATCCTACTCACAGCAGATTCTGAACATCAATACATATATTTTATGTACCACACTAAGTATTTAAAATCCAATTTAAATACTAGTATGAACATAATTTTGACAAACATATTTAAAGTCAGAGCCTTGCCCTTTCTTTAATTCCTTCATGTCTGCCATGTCCAAATGGTAGTCACTTTGGGATATGTCTTTTATCTTCCCAGAAGATCATAATGATTTTGCCTTTACCCTTTTCTACATTTCAGAAGCCTTTGGCCAAGCCTTTGGTTTCTAGAATATCAAAGTAAGGTGCGCCTTGCGCTACTTACATAATTGCAAAGTTTGACTTTATCTCTTTGAGATTTGTCATTAATTCTCCAAGAATTATTAATTGCAATTTTAATACTTCTTAAATCTAAAAATAGATTTATGACAAGTATATCGGATTAAGCACTAAAGTCATCATCACATAAATCTTCCAAAGATTATGCTCTACTATTTGCTTAATTCTAGGCTTAGGCATAATAGGTTATTTTATCAAATAAAGTAACTTATTATTTATATCCAGGACCATCCTGAAATTTAATTCCCAATTTGAAAATTAAACCATTTAAAATATTTTAATCCAAGATTATATTTTAAATGTCCAACTTTCAATATTATTTTGATTTCAATAGTCCAACTATTTAATCAATTATTTCAGGTACTATTTATTATAATGATTACAATAATCCAACTATTTAATCAACTATAATTTTAATTCAATTATATTGATTACTATAATCCAATTATAAAATCAACTATTTTATTGAATTTGTTTGAATATACTCCAACTATATTAATTAAAACAACATTAAATATTAGTCCAACTAATACTTTTAATTTATTTGACGAGTGATATGTGTTTGAGCGTGTATGGCGAGTAATTGAACGAATATTGCAAATTCAATTCTTGCCTCCCACTATTTTTCGATGAGCCTCTAACCCTCTGTCGAGTACTCGGGAAACCGTGTTTCCTAATGGGCTAGGATCCCGTTAAATGTCACACAATCTTGAATTTGGCCAACAAATTGTATGTTAATTAACTAGGTAGATCTCTAAGATCAATTGGATCCAATCCAATTCCTAGATCCAGTAGGTGGACATCCAAGTCCGAAACATATATCCCATATATGCCTATATATCCAATATATACCCTAACATTTTTCCTCTGAATCAACTAACCCTTGGCTTTGTCACAACAAACCTAGTGATCCCAGTCAAGCGCGACCCATTGACCATGGAAAGCTTCGTAATCAATGTCGAGTGACAAGAAGTGGTCTTGACTTTGGCCAACAAACCACAACTTGGACAAGACACCGATATGGAACAAAACTCTCGTGATTCAAACACATCTTCGACGGACAAAGGGCTTGACTTTGGCCAACAACCCAATGCTAGTCTCGGATCTTGAGTAAGAATCACTCAATGGAATGAAAAACACTTGATATTATTTGAGGGTTTTTCGCGTGCAAATTGGCAACCAATTTATTATCTTTGTTAAGGTCTCATCATCATACACCCTTAAACATGCATTCTAAACACATAATAAAGCGCGTATGAAAATAAATAATAATGATATGCGGATGGATACTTAACACATTGATCCTAGATCAAATCTCTCTCTTTCTCTCTCAAGCTAGCACTTGTATTACTTCTACCTGTTACACTACACTTCTAAAGAAACCTCACTTACATTGAGGGGAATAGGTGAGAAGAGAATACAAAGAATATGGAGGTGATAAGGCTGGACACGCAGGTCCAATTAATAAATCAAATTTATTACAACAATTTCCAAAATTGCCCCCACCCTACTAATATCCATCCGATATACATTATTCATTCATCACAACCATGTATTCACACAAGCATGTTATCAATCAATCTAATCAAATTAATTAATCTGATAATTAGTGATCATCCAATGTTCAAACAACGATTTGATTTTGCGCGAGTCAAACTCGTTTTGCGAATAAGTACTCAAAGTACGAATTCTCGAATTAAATTAAACTACAACATTAAATCCAATTTAATATGTATTTAATACTAATTCGCTATTCAATTCCAAATTAAATATCACACTTTATTAATAAACCTTTTACGACTTAAATTCCAAATTTAATCGCTACGGGTCTCAAAGCCCGATTAACGTCCAACGTCAATTTAATTCAAGTCCAATGGGCTTTCAATTAATTTCTTTAAGGCATGGGCTTCGGCAACCAAAGCCCAATCAAGGAGTTACCCCATAAGCCTAGAAATCAATTTCAGCCCATTAGGCCCAATTAAACTTTAAAGGTTCATTAAGTCGCATTTGGGTTTTATGGAAGCGGTTTTGGGCCCAATTGGATCCAATCCAATTTGCCTAAACCCAACTTTGTACAACAAAGCCCAATAAGCCCATTTACAACTTTAAAAGCCCAAATCCAATTTTAAGGCCCAAATAATTAAATTACCAAATCCAAATTTCCAATTTAATTACATAAAGTGTTCAACATAATTAATTGCCCAATTAACATTTCTAAAACATCAATTAGCCTAATTAATCATGCTTATCATCATCATCACATGTCCAACACATTTTGACAAATCAAACCATACACATGCTTAAAGTGTCTCGGCCAAGATGGTGATTTTTATCCGATTCGAATTCAATCCAATTAATTTCACAATCGATATTAAATCCACATCCCGAATGATTTCCAACACATCCAATGAATTGAAAAATCAAAATTCCAAGACTAAATTTGGGCTATACCATTCGGCCAACATAAGGAATTGGGGATTTTTGTTCAATTCAAAATTCAATCCAATTAATTTCAAATTAACATTATCCAATGTCATTCCAACTCATCCAATGAATCAAAATGAAAAAATCCAAGTGTGAATAACAAGCATGAAAAACAAGTGTGAATACATCAAAGGAGATAGCGGAATACTCACATCGATCGGTTGAGACGATTTGATGAAGAACAAAATTGATTTTTCCTACTTCAAAGTGGCGCAAACTGCAGCAGTCCACTGCCTCCATTTTCTGATTTTGAGCTGAGAAATGAAGCTGCAAGCTTCGTTGTTTGATTCCCTGCTCGTGGGTGGGTTTCCCTAACACCTTCGTATAACTCTCGGAGTGTGCTAGCACTTGATTTTTGCCACAAAAATCAAAAATTTCTTGCTTCCATGGACGCCTTTTTCAGGCAGAACAGAAGCATTTCACAGCCCCTTGGGCGTGACTTTAGGGAGAAGAAAGAGAGATGAAGTTGATGTGTTAAGTTTGTAAATGGTGTAAATCATTTCATTTATGTATTTTTCAAAATAAATAAATGATTTTCCATTTAATTTAACTTTCAAAAAGTCAAATATACCAACTTTAATTACATTGAGTGTTCCACACTCTAACATCAATGTCCATCAAGTCATATCAAGTCTATCAAGTTGTCAAGTCACATCACTCAAAGTGACAAGTGATTTGACGCTTGAAGTGACTAGCGATTTGACGCTTAATGCGACTAATGATTTGACGCTTGATGTGACTTGCGTGCCGCACTCGTAATCACTCTCGGGCTCGGGTTCGCTAATTCCTAATTAGCGAATTTTCCGTTGCTTCGCAATTAAATGATTACGCCTAGCGAAATCACTATTCACGTCGCTAACGAATTAATTCTAAATTAATTCGTTCGCCCGAATTAAAATCTAATTTTAATTCCGCGTCTAAATCCAATTTTGTTTAATATATCGAATATATTAATTTAACCGATTAATTCCAAATTAATCGTTTTCTCTCTTTTGACGATATTTTATCCCAGATAAAATATCTCCGTAATTAATCCCAGATTAATTTTCTCTCTCATCGAATTAATCCCAGATTAATTAAAGTGCGAGTCATACATCATTGGTGAATCATTGGGAAGCGACCCATGAGATCCCCGGATATGTTGGCAGTAAATACGGTCGTCGGACTATCCGAACACGTAAGTACCAAGTACTACGTTTTACCGATTTACAAGACAAGGTTGGCTTCTAGCAAAGCGCCATGCCTACCCAATTCTCCGGAAATATCCTTACAGGAATATATGATCTATATCAGGCGTAGTATACATCGTATATTGTACTTCGGTCCAGTATCGGATAGTCACGTGCTAGGCCTGGGGCTGGAATCGTGTCTGCCCCGTACGAAGCACATGCCGGATGTCCGGTACCTAGTCTCTATAATCGGATATACATGACCTAGTCATAATATCCTGATTGCTGCGCAGCACTTAAGAGCACTAATACCGTATCTTATGTGACATCATCTCTACTATGACTGAAGTGATACTTCCGTCTTGACATCACACCCAATACTCTACGATTCTCAATATACCCAGCATTGGCGTACACAGAACCGGTTAAAGCCCTGGATGACCTCAACCAAAGTACATTGATTGTCGTAAGTATTAGCGGTGCAAGTCTCAGGTTAAGACCAAATACACCTACCCTGACGTCGGACTCCCATAGACACACAGTCATACTACCAATGGGATTCTGAGGGGGTCTATCCAGAGCGAAGCTGTTTCCCGTACCATCGATGAAACACAACCTCCTATCGCACTTGCATAACTATCCAATACTTAAATATATGAGAACTATGTCGTTGTTCCCTCACAACGCGCACAAGTGCAATACTAGTCTTTTACGCATTACCGATGTCCTATCTCGATAATACTCTGACTATGGACATTTAATGATTACTCCTTCGTGGACTGATACTGTCTCATATCATCTCAATCCAGGAACTAATCATATGAACCTCTCATAATTTATACATCTAAGGTGATCTAATCACAAATGATAAGAGTGTAATTTCCTTGTCACATAGTTAATTTGTACAACAACACCATGATCTGTACAAATAGTGACGCTATGGGTCATAATTGTCCAACATTATTAGCCTTAGTTATGTGTCGTAGC